>JAPKLY010001073.1:0-72705 GCA_026898435.1 Prunella vulgaris
CAGAATAAGCATGGCGGGTAGGTCGAACAGTATTTCTAGCCTGCAATCTACCTAAAATAGGAAAGATTTGATTTGATCTCCTCCAACGGATCTATTTTGAATCTTGCCTATAAATATGGAGAACCTTGCACCCATTCAAGGTTAACGGGAAATTTCCAAGAGAAAACTCTCAAGAATCCAAGAACACAAAGCATATCATAAACAACACTCTGCAATTAAATTTCCCTAGTGTTGTAGTAGGATTCACTCTGTATTTGCTTAGATCGATAGCTCTATTATTTAGCATTGTTTTGTATTGCTAGAGCTATCTTAGTTGGAAACCAGAATACCAAACCACTCAAGGTGTGAGATTGGTTGGTTAGAAGGACTGGGACTTGTAAAACGCCCAGGGGTCAGTTCCTAAGAGAGGAAGTTGGCTACTCGTGTCCCTTGGCACGTAAAACCCAAGTACCTATCCTCAGGGTTTTGAGGATAGCTTCCTGTTAAATCAGGTCGTGGATGTAGGAGTTGGTTATCTCCGAACCACGTTAAAAAGTCCCCTGTGTGCTGATTTACTGTTCTGTTCAAGATCATAATTGTCATCATATTAAACTGAACATACTGCATTGTTCTTAACCTCAGGACTGAATCAATCATCCTGAATCTGAATACTGTGCACTCAGCCTTAACCACCAATTTACAAAGCAACTCAGAGAAAACGTTTTCAGAAACTAAAATGAGTAGAATCTAAGGGCTCACTTTCCGCACGTACTCTGGCTCACTGAGATAGTGGTCCAACTGACTCGCTTCCGAGCAGTCAGTAGGTTTGTTATCTCTACTGAGCCTCTGAGCACATTACTCACACTCAGTTTATCTGACTCATTACTAAACCGTCCCTGCTGCCCCTGTGGACCTTCAGCATACGGAGTACTTCAGGGAATCCTGACTGAGTGAGTTAGAGCATTTTTCTGAGTCTTTCAGAAAAATCCGACATCAGTGTATTCCCCCCCATACACTGATTTAACTCATTTCGGGACCAACAATTGGTATCAGAGCAGTGGTTCAAAAGATCACTGACTTTGTTTACCAACAGTTTCTGAGGAGAAACTTTTGGTGGTCTACTGAACTGATCTTGTTTCTGAAAAAAAAAACTGCATATCATGGCATCCGGTTCTAAACGCCTCAAGGGCAATCTTCCTGAATTCTCTATTGACAATTATGACTATTGGAAATTCAGGGTACTCGCACATCTCTACTCTATCCATGATCAGATGCCTCAGGTGATCGAGCATGGCCCGATCAGATTTATGAGGAATCTTCAGACGACCTGGCCTATTGCTGGCAATGTCCCTGTTCCAGCCGCCGGAGATGAAGAAGTGGAGAGGTCTGCGCTTAATTCTGATCAGATTAAGCAAATCGGATTGGATAATGTTGCCAAGAACATTATACTCCACACCATTTCTTACGAGAATTCGGTCAGGCTTATGCATCTGAGGACAGCTAAGGAGATCTGGGATACCCTGAGGGAGATGAATGAAGGATCAGAAAAGATCAAGGAGAACAAGAGAGATCTTGCTATCAGGAAGTTTGAGGCCTTCAAGATGCTAGAAGGAGAGTCCATCGATCAGATGGAAGCTCGGTTCATTAAGATGATGAACGAGCTAGCAACCCTTGGGAAGGAGTTTCCCAAGAGGGAGGTGTCTTCTAAAATCCTAAACTGTCTCCCTGAAAGATGGGACACAGGAGTAATTTTGTTGAAAAACACTCTGGACCTTACAAACATCACTCACTCTCACCTATTCTCAGAGTTAAAGGCTTTGGAATTTGACCTCGATAAGAGGAAAAAGATGGGTGTTGTCAGTGAGGAGAAGACATCTGAAAAGGAAAAGAGCGTGGCTCTTAAAGCTACTCCTGAGCCTGAGGCTGGATCTGGCTCCAAGTCTCTGAAAGACATGAACAAAGATGAGCTAGCCTTGGAGTACAGCCTGATGGCACGACGATTCAAGAAACTTAACTCTCATTTCGGTAGGTATAAGAAATTTTATACTGACACCCGTGATCGCAAGTACTCCAGCCCCAGGAGATCAAGCCCCCAGAGAGAAGAAAGGAGAGGTTCAGATTCCAGGAGGGATCACAATGAGCCTGAGCGACGCAGAGATGAAAAGAGGAGAGAGGATGAGCCCAGAAGATCCAGCTCCAAACCTGAAAGATCATCAGGGAGCAGGAGGGAATCATCTGATAAAAGGTACACTGACAAGAAGCCTTCTTCTGATGTAGATCAATGCTACCACTGCAAAAAGACCGGACATTATCAGTATGATTGTCCGGAGCTCAGTGCTCGTGAGCGAGAAGATCGGAGAGCCAAGAGAGATCAGACCGGAGAGCGTTGTTTGCTGAGGATTCCTCAGATTCAGATGGCCCAGGACGCCGGTCCCCTGAACTCTTCTCCGATGAAGAGTATAATGACCTCTGCCTGATGGCAGATGATGAGGTATGTTCTTCTGCCTCTTCTCCTGATCACGCACCTGAGTTTAGCTCAGATTCAGCAGGAGAACTCGACCTTCAGCTCGCTCTAGAGCAATTGATGGTTGACTTCTCAAGGCTGCAGGAGACTCATACTCACACAGTGGATGTGAACGCACAACTGAGTGAGAAGAACGATCGGTTAACTGAGTCTCTCAGAGTAAGAAATACTGAGGAAGCCCTCAGACTAGTACATCTTCAGGAGGAGCTACTTAATGCTAGGAATAAGCATGATGAAGCTCCACTGGAGGTAGAAAGACTAAAGGGTGTAATCAGCTCGCTGATTGAGACTCGTGATACTGATTTGTTCCTTGCTCAGGAACAACTGATAATTGAGCGAACTGCTCTAAGAATGATGCTCGAAACTGAGTGGCAAGCTTGCCTTTGTGCTGAGCAAAAGAGAAAGCTCCTTCAGAATTGGTGCTTCAATACACCATTGAAATTGAGGCCCTGAAAGAAGCCAATGGGCATCTTGAGGTCAAGCTGAAGAAGTTATACACATCTACCCAAGTGGTTGATGAGTTGACAAATTTCTCTTAGCTGACTGATGGTGCTAAAGCTGGGTTATGCTATGATGCCACAAAAGACCCAAAGGGCAAGAAGAAGAGAGGTGCTTCAGGGAGCAACTCTCCGAAAAAGTTTGTCCCTGCCCTAACTGATGACAAGAGCTCAAGTGTTGCTCATCAGAATAAAGGCAAAGGGAAAGAGAAAATGCCTGCTGAACCTGTCAGGCAAAGGACTGAGAAACCAAGACAAAAACCAAAGGAAAAGGTCAAAGTTTCTCATCCTGAGTCTAGGAAGACAGACCAAGGAAACTCCAAGGCCCAGCCTAGGAATCCTCAAACTGGGAAGAATTTTGTTCCTAGCACTTCTCAGGCCCAGCCTAGAAATGTTCAGAACAAAAGGAACACAGGACAAAGGAGACCTCAGGCAAGACCTAGGACTACTGAGGTTCAGACTCCTCAGACAGGGTACAGAGCCCATCAGGAGCGTCTCAATTCTCTAAGAAGAAGGACAAACCAGGTGGCTTCTGAAAGGCAACAGAGACCTAACTCCGGTAACACTCAGACCAGACCTCATGTGCCAAGAGGTCAGGCCCGAGCTGCTCCTGCTCAAGACAGACTTCAGCCCAATGCACCCAGGCCAAGGAGGAAGAAGAGAACCGTGTATGTTCATTTTTCAGGGAAACAGGTTTACTCTTCTGATGCTATCAGAATTGTTAAACAAATCTTGATCCCGAAGGGTATGGCTGACTCAGTAGGACCCAATACTAGATGGGTACCTGAGGCCAGATTCTTTTCAGGTCGCTGCGGGGTCCAAGAAGAGGAAGGAGGATCTGATGAAGGACTGGTACTTGGACTCAGGATGTTCCAGGCACATGACCGGGTTTCTTGATCTCCTTCAGGATTATGTAGCTCAAGAAGGCCCGCAGGTAACCTTTGGTGATAACTCTAAGGGTTTCACCAGAGGATTAGGAACCCTTGTTATTAACTCTGTCCGTGTACTGAATGTATCATATGTTGAGGGACTGAGACATAACTTGCTCTCGGTTAGTCAGTTTTGTAACCGAGGATATAGTGTAGAATTTACATCTAACATGAGTCTTGTGAAGAACAAATCTACACTGCAGGTTCTGATTACAGGTATCAGGAGGGGCAATGTATATTTTGCTGACTTTAAGAGCAGTCCTCCTGAAACTTGTCTGGTCGCTAAGAGCTCCTCTGAGCTTAGTTGGCTTTGGCATAAACGTCTGAGTCACTTAAACTTCAAGATTATTAACAAAATCTCTAGACTTTCTCTTGTAGATGGTCTGCCTAATGAAATTTTTAGCAAAGACCACGTGTGCGGAGCATGTCAGGAAGGCAAGCAAACCAAAGCCTCATTAAAGGTGAAGGAAGCCTTCTCTACTGACAGAGTGCTTCAGCTTCTGCACATGGATCTCTTTGGTCCAGTTACTCCTGTCAGCATAAATGGTAGGAAATATACCCTTGTTGTTGTTGATGACTATTCCAAGTACACATGGGTTATTTTCTTGCTGAACAAAAAGGAGACACAGGTAAAGCTTCCAGAGTTACTCAAGCAATTGAGTACTGAACAGGGTCAGAGCATAGTCAGGATCCGATCAGATCGAGGAACCGAGTTTATAAACTCTATTATAACTGACGAGCGATATGTTTTGCTGCTTCCTGAGTGATCAGGAACCTACAAGCATAGAAGAAGCTCTAGCTGATCCCAACTGGATCCTAGCCATGCAGGATGAGCTCAATCAGTTTGAGCGGAATCAAGTTTGGGAGTTAGTTGAGAGACCTAGGCGTCAACATGTTATTGGCACCAAGTGGGTTTTTAAGAACAAAAGGGATGAGAAGAATGTTGTTGTCAGAAATAAGGCCAGGCTAGTAGCAAAGGGTTACTCTCAGGCCGAGGGTATCGACTATGATGAGACCTTTGCTCCAGTCGCAAGATTGGAAGCAATCAGGTTGTTTTTAGCTTATGCAACATTCAGGAAATTCAAAGTGTATCAGATGGATGTAAAGAGTGCTTTTCTGAATGGTGTACTGAATGAAGAGGTGTATGTTGAGCAACCTCCTGGATTTGAAGTTGGTAATAAAGTATACCACCTGAAGAAAGCCCTTTATGGCCTGAAGCAAGCTCCGAGAGATTGGTACGATACACTATCCCAGTTCCTGATAGACCATGGGTTCGTGAAAGGAACAGTGGACAGGACCCTCTTCCGGATCACCGAAGGGGAAGACATTCTCTTGGTTCAGATTTATGTGGATGACATAATATTTGGATCTCCTAATTTGAAGCTTTGTGAGAAATTCTCCAAGCTGATGACTGGGAAATTTGAGATGTCAATGATGGGAGAAATGAATTTCTTTCTGGGTCTCCAAGTCAGGCAAACTGACTCAGGAATTTTCATTAATCAGTCCAAGTATGCGAGGGACTTGATTCAGAAATTTGGAGTTCAGTCCAGCAGAGTCTCACGCATTCCCATCAACACAAATGAGAAGCTGGATCCTGACAAAGAAGGAGTCTCAGTAAATCAGACTGAATATAGGGCACTGATAGGATCTTTATTATATCTGACTGCTAGTCGTCCTGACATCACTTATGCAGTTGGAGTTTGTGCAAGGTATCAGTCTGATCCAAAGAAGAGTCATCTAGAGAGTGCCAAAAATATACTGAAATACCTGAGAGGTACAGTCAACTTAGGACTTTGGTATCCCTCTGATGACAACCTAGAACTGACTGGCTATTTAGATGCTGATTATGGAGGCTGTAGACTTGATAGGAAATTAACTACAGGCACATGTCAGTTTCTAGGGAGTAAACTGATCTATTGGTTTTCTAAGAAGCAAACCAGTGTTGCAACGTCTAATACTGAGGCTGAGTATATGGCGGCAGGTAGTTGTTGTTCACAGATTCTTTGGCTGAAACAACAACTGAGAGACTACCAAGTTGAGGCCACTGAAGTCCCAATTTATTGTGACAATAATAGTGCCATTGCTATATCCCAAAACCCAGTCTTACATACAAGGTGTAAGCATGTAGACATCAGGCATCACTTTATCAGAGATCATGTTGAGAAGAAGGACATCAGGATGGAGAGAGTCCCTACTGAAAAACAGAGAGCTGACATCCTGACTAAGGCTTTGCCGGAAACCAGGTTTGTTGAGTTATCAGTAGAGTTAGGACTCCTTGACCCAGGCTTAGGTGATTCAGTCTGAATCTCTAATAAGATTGCACAAGGTCAGGGGGAATAACTCATATGGACTTAGGATGAAGGAATCTCAGAGAGAATATGAATGGTTGTAGGGGGAACATTCAGTATTAAATGGATGATCAGTATAGACTGACTAAGTTTCAGGACACTGACCTCAGTGCTTGTCAACCTGATAGGGCAATAAGTGGTATCAGTCAGAATACATAACTGACTGACTGGTATGTTTCCTGATTTTTATCTAGTCATCTGATATTGCGTGCATTATTCTTTTACTGTTTGCTGTATTGTCAAATCAATTTAATTTGCCAAATGATCCCAGCCATTCATTTTAATATTCGGTTATTATTTAATTCAATTTATTTGAATTAAATACGGACATGCTCTAATGTGCATTTAATGCACTGTGGGCGGGAATAGTTTTCGATAAATTTTTGACCAATCACTTTTGAAAAACCGAAGAATCAAATGCTTTTTACTGCTCAAATCTTGACCATTGAATCTCATAGGTCACTATTTTCTAAGCCATCCGATTAAAACCGAATTTTTCTATAAATAAGAGAAGATCGTGTTGTTAAAACTTTTATGCACCCAATATTTTCTTAACTTACTTTCTCTAAAAATTCGATTCTCTTCAATTCTTTCAAATTCTCTTTTGCTTCAAATTTTCTTAAGATCTTATATCAGCAACACCACACTAATCTCCCTCAGCTAACTCATATCAGCTTACATTAGAACCCCAGATGAGCAGAAGAGGTTGTTGCTGAAAGATTATTCTTATCAGTTGATCTTGTCACGTCAGCTATCTGATAAGTTTATTCTTTCCTTGTTTCAAATTGCCTTTTCAAAAATAAAATGTCACATCCCTATTTTTATAAACCTTTTGTAGACCAAGTTATATAACAACACATTCAAGAAACAAAAAAAAATAAAAATTAAATTGACGTATTTATCTTTAGAATTTTGTAGCGGAAATAATTAATATAAAAGCAAAATACATTAGTACTTAGATTATCAAAAGATAGTATATTCTGTTGTAGTTAATGTAATAAGCACATACTTAAATTATCTATGCGATGCGACTCGCAATACCAAAAACTGTCAAATCCAAACTTAACATCGTAGTATATTAGAAAACCACCATGAACTAATTTATTGATATTAAATACTATACAGCAAAACAGGCAATCCACCATTGCTCCACCGCTCCCACTTTAATCTGCAAAATGTTAAATAATTTGGGATGAGCAACCAACTAGCTCAGTGGGATTCCCTTTGTCACGATTAAATATCACAAGTAAATCAAATCATCATCTCACATAACATGTATGCATGCGTAAAGCAATGCATCTGTATATTGGTCAATCTGTATATTGACAAATCTGTATATTGGTCAATCTGTATATTGTGGAGTTGCCTCCAAGGAGCTTACCCTCCTGGACCGAAGTCTCAATCTGTATACTGTGGAGTTTCCTCCAAGGAGCTTACCCTCCTGGACCGAAGTCCCCGCAAAGTTACAACGACCTTACCGTCGAAGCAACCCAATAATTCAATATATCATGTAGCAAGTAACAATAAAATTCACATTAACATTTAAAAGGGACAAAGTAAATAAAATCCCACCTTAAATCTTGATTGTCCTTGTAAAAGTGTAGTTTAATTAAAGCGAGAGTTGCTCAACACCTAAAATATTTAAATAAAAACTAGAATTATTACTAAAACTCAATGACTATAAAAATATAATTATTAAAGAAAGAAAAATAGAAGAACTGCAAGTATAATTATTAACTACTCTTTTTGAATTCTTAAAATAAAATATTATATCTAAAATTAATAATTAATTTAGTGCTCTCAGGTTCTGTTAATCAGTAAACCAGATAATTAAATAAAAAAAATACGGATCATTTGGAAAACAAGATTATGGCCGATTCAGAGGGTCTTGAATAAATTTAATAATAATAGAAACAAAAATTAATTTAAACTTACTAATCCATGATACTCAATTTTGAAGACTTCATTGATAATAAAGATTTGGGCCTTACAAAACTAATAACTAAAAAATTTAAGAAAATTCTTGTTGAAGATAACAAGATTTACAGTAAATAAAAAGAGAAAAGTTATTACGTCCAAGGTGATGACGAGAAAGTCGACTTCAAACGGTACGATCGGCAAAGAAGTAAACGTAGTGTGCTTAAAATTAATGAGAGAGAAATATTTTTTTTTCTCCTGGGTTTGCTTCTGAGAGAGAGAGAAGCCGAAAAGAAGGAAAATAGGATATGTTAAAGGAAAGTAGGAAAGTGGGTTGATTAACTGTGAGGATAAGGCACCAGTAAGAGTTATATATCTAGATGAGGTTTTGAGATAAAGCTCTAATAATTAAATAAAGAAATCAAAGAGATAATGGAAAGGAAACTTACTAATGAAGTTGAGGACAACTCCATGCTATACGTGTACTATATGTATATATATATCTAAAAGTTTATTTATAAATACTTTAAATTAAAAAGTTTAAACAAATAAATAATTAAAAAAAATACTATATATATATAAACATAAATATTTTATATACACTTTTTAAATTTACTCATAATAACAATAACAATAACAACAACAACAACAACAACAACAACAACAATAATAATAATAATAATAATAATAATAATAATAACTTATATAAATTTTATTATCTATGGTGATTGAGTCTACGGGTGTTACATAAAATCTTTTCAAAACTCTGGATAAATCCTTAATTTCTAAAATAAATTTTAGAAAATTGACAATCAATTTTTTTTATTTTCGAAAAATGCGGGATTTATGACTTTCCAAAATTCGGTGTCAGTGGTAATTAATTTCTCACCGCCCAAATTACCTTGCAAAAGTTTTCAATCATTCCTTTTTCAAAAAGATGGAATTTTTGGGCTGCCAAACTCTTTTCGAAACCTGACACCTACGCATCACCCCTAAAAAATCTCAAAGGTCTTTTAATCTAGACCGTTGATTTATGTGATGCAACATGTCCATCCACGATCAATTTTAGACGGTTTCTTTTTGGAAAAACTCCTCATCTTCTTGATTATTTTACCTATAAAAACCCTTTAACCTCCCTTTCAAAAACTTTTTCCTCTCTGCGAACTTTTATCAACCCTACCTTTCTTCGAATTATCTGTGCTAGTAATCTCTGTGTTGAAGCTATAGAAACTGAGACATGCAAAACACTACTCGAAGATATGTACACTGAGATGTGCGTAGACTATGAGGCAACGCGGATTCCAGAAATTAGGGAAATCTTGAATCTACTTCAGATGCTTAATCTACGAACCTTCATTTCCATGGTACCGCTGGATCACAAAATGCTCAACTACTACGCCCTGTATTTTCTGATTAAAGCCAAATTCAGGGACAACGCCATCCGATCAATTATCGATGAGACCACTGTGACGTTGACCAAGAGGGCTGTTGTAGAAATCTTTGAGTTACCTTCTTCTGGTGTGCTACCTCACACCTACAAGGAATTTAAACATATTGAGACGTTCCAAATGATGGAAGGAGGAGTCAACGGAACAAGACTTCGGATTTGAAGAAGAACATGCTCAGGAGGAGATATAGATTTCTGATGGATATCGTCAATACGGTAATTATCGCAGAGCAGGGGAGTTTGGATGCCTTGACCAAACTCCGCCTAAGTGTGGCTGCACAATTTTGGATGGAGTTCAAGCAGACTGGGTGGGTCTGCTATGATTTCGGTTGGAGAAGGAATCGAAGAGGTGTACAAGAGACACAGTGGGCGAAGAGCGGATCTATGGGCTCAAGTCCAAATGCTCTATGGCTACCAAGATTATGATAATCTTGTGTCATATGATGCCAGGCATGAGTGGGATGTTGAGTTGCTTGTCGATTACAACCCCTCTAAGTTCATTAATGGGAACAATCTCAAGTTCTCGGGAGCTCCTGATTCTCATTCAGTGTTTTCTCCAGCAGTAGCTGCTCCAAGACCTTCTACTGGTACTCAGAGGAAGCAGAAGAGAAAGGGTAAGGAGACTGCTGATCAGGTTCAGAGGAAAAAGAAGTCCAAGAGGGACAACACTCCAGTTCAGAGGAATCTCTCCTTTGAAAAGTCAGATGATGAAGAGCTAGATACTGCTCCTCTGAGCGTACTGAAGAAGAGATCTCCAGCTGCTAAACCTACTCTGCTTGTAGATGAGCCAACTGATGTGGATCAGGATGATGGGTCATCTAGTTCAGAAGAAGAGTCCTCTTCTCACTCTACCGAAGACGAGGCTTCAGCAGAGGCATCTGATGCTGATACAGAAGTAGTCCACTCTACCGAAGAAGTTTCTCTAGCAGAATCACCCATCAATGCTCAGCCAATCAGGTCATCTCAACCTACCCCCTCATCTATTCCTACACGAAATCCCTCACACTCCCCTTCACCCCATGATTCCCCAATCCCCCATACGTCTACTCAATCTACTTCCCCAGCTGATCCATCACCTTCACAAATCCCAACTGGCAATGAACCAGAGGATGTGGCTGCCTCTGATGAGCCATCAGCTGACCCTCTACCTCTTAACCCAGATCCCATAAACCTTGAATGCCCCAACTTCCCCACTGATTATGCCCAACAAGCCACCTACTCCACTCTTCGTCCTAAAGGACCATTGGAACGTGGCATGATAGTCACTGCCCTTGCTCACCTTTCCTTATCCCTCCCAGAAATATCCCTCTACCCAGCCTACCAAGACTTGTTGTCTGAAGGCCTCGCCTGGGCTCAAGCAAGAGAAGGCCCAATCACCTTTTTCCTGGCCCACGTGCAAGAGATGGGTGAAGACACCTTCAACACGTGGGAAGAAGTTCTGATAGGTGCCTTGAATGTTAAGGCTCCATCCCAGCTGACCTCTTCTGAAGGTCTTCGAAATGCAGCTCGACCTCTGCTACTCAAAGATGGAGTTGCTCTTGACTGCCCAGAGAAGTGGAGTCAGAATACATCCCTCCAACAGAGAACTTCGAAATCAGTCAAGCTGATCAGGTGACTCCTAATATTCTGAATAAAATGCGTGAATATTTTGATGATCATATCAGGGAATTCAAGGCCACTCTGACGGCAGCAAAGACCCTTGCCCCCTATCTGATTGAAAAGCATGTCCATCAAGTGCTGCTGGATCACAGGAATAAGCTGCAGCAAAACCTTGAGTACAGTCTATTTGTCACCATACGCGAGTTGTACTTTACTCGGAAGCATTTTGAAACGACTGCACAAGGTTTCATTGATGATGCCAATGCTTCTTTCTCTGATAAAACTGAGAAAATTTGGTCTACTTACTTCATCTCTGGAGAGAGAGATAGCAGAGTGCAAGCAAGGTCAGGAGGACCTCAAAACTGCTGTTCAGAAGATTCCATCCTCACTTCCCTCTTCATCTGCCTTTGATGATATCAAAAGGGGGAAGAAAAGAACTCAGCTGATATTGTTATTTTACAAGCTAAGAGTGCTGCTTTAAAGCTGAGATGACTGCTCTGAAAGCCCTAATGGTGGATAATAACGGTGTTCTCTCTGCCAGGCTCCAGACTGTAGAAGAATATGTCAAGGACAGGAGCCTGGCACAGCAGAGGTCTCAAGAGATGAGAGATCAGAGACTGGATGAAGCCATACAAAGACAAGAGGAGATAGAAGAAGCTAGGGAGAAGCAGAAGCAAATTTTGAATGCTGAACTGGATGCAAATCTTGCCAAGGAGTTACTGTTGGCAGAAAAGGATACTCCAGAACAGAGGAATAAAAGACATGAACGAGAAATGAATGACCAGCTGAACAGACAATATCTGAGGAGGATGAAGAAAGAAGGAAAGATTGTACCCCAAGGCAAGCATAAGGGTAAGCTTGTACCTGGATCTGGTTCAGATGAGCCCCTGATGGATGGGCCTATTGAAATCTTCATCCCCGACATGACAAAAGCCATGATATCACTTTGGAAAACTATCAAGGACAGAACATTCATTCAGATATATGTACTTATAGAAGACAACAGAGGAGAAAGAGAGAGGAATGTAGAATTCAGAGACTGGCTGAAGATGAACTATCATATCTTTAATAAGTTTATCACTGAAGCTATGATCAAGCTGAACGCTCAGCCTGAGCTACCCGAGCTTGAATTCTTTCCTATGCCAGCTGATGAAGGTGGCAAACCAAACTGGACAGAAATTCGGAAAATCTGGTTAGATATGGTGACTCGATTTCTTCCAACTCTTCCTGACTCTTCTGTCCCTGCTCTGAAGGAAATAGATAAGAGGTTCCTCGACTGGATGCAAGTACCAAACAGCAGCAGAAGATCTTTGGTGTAATAGTCCAGCTGAGGGTAGGAATCTTATCTCCTTGTATCTCTTTTCTTGATTAATGAATTATTTATCTTTCCAGACAACTTCTTGTTGTCAACTGCTCTTTAATTTCTTTCTAAAAGATATTATATAAAGATCTTCTTTTCTGTCCTATTTGATCTTAACTTTATATGTCTATCTTTTGAGATCAGCTGAGTTGGTTTTGATATCATCAAAAAGACCCTGCTGCCTAGATTATCCAAAGCTTTCATAGAGAAGAAGATCAGCTAAGGCCTTGAAAACTTAGCAAATCTTAGAAGACAGGAGACCTGAGCAGCTGACACTGAAGCATCTGGAGTTGAATATCAGAAGAGTACAAGATCAGCTGAAGTCAGAAGATCAGCTAAAAAGCATGTCACAGACAAGACTGGGACCAAGGACCGAGACACCAGATGAGGTCCCAGATATCAGCTGAGGTGCGCGCATCAGCTAACCAACACATCAGCTGAGGTCTATATACCAGCAAACTGGTATATCAGCTGAGGAGACAGATCAGCTGAGGTCTTGTGCTACACCCAGATTCTACGAAATCAATTTAGGGTTAACTTGCGATAACGAGAAGGTTCCCAGAATAGAAGATCAATCAATCAAGGGGACAAACTTGATTGATTGAGAATCACAAAGATTTCCGAGAATCATGAAGAAGATTCAATCAATCTCGATGATTGATTGGTTCCTAAATTATAGGATCTCAGATCTCTAGTCAATCCCAATGGCTAGTAATTTGAACCTATAAAAGGAGTACCAGTGAAGAATTCAGATACGGATTATCACGCGATTAAACTAGCCGAAACTCCATCAAATTCTCTACTCGTACTCAAAACAATTTTCATTCACGTTAAACTTTTGTAAGCTTTGTAGAAGCTGTGTGAAAGTCGATTGCTATTAAGCATAGACTATTGTAAGAGAGTTTTATTCTCGAGTGAGTGAGTGAGTCAGTGAGAAAGTTAGTGGAGAGACCCACAAGTCCAGTTGGATTATGGAGAGTGGAGTAGGACCTTCTGTCCGAACCACTATAAATCTTGTGTCTTGTTCTTTATATTTCCGTTCCTACTTGTGCACATATCACACTAAAAGGTTTTCATTAAAATCATTTCCGCACAAATTTCACGGTGCACATTTTATAAAACCAGACTACTTTTAAGGTAGTCTGCTGATTTTATAACTAGGCTTAAATCAAAAAAGTTTTGGAACCCTTCAAGTCTTCAACCCCCCCTCTAGACTTGAGCTAGTGTTTCTTACTCAAAAACCTGCCTTTGGTACCAACAATAGGGGGTGTGGAAAGAAAGGTGGTAGAAGAGAAAGTGGATAAGGTTGTTGTTTGCCTATTCGGTGTCTACATGCAAGTGTACACGATCGTTATTGTAATAGCAAGTTTAACCAAGTTTATTTTATATCGAACACAGGGAGAGGGGTGATTGTAAGGTAAGATTATTGTTCCGAATTCGAAAACACAAAGCAAGTAAAGGGGATATGGTATTTATGTCTACAAGTGCGTCAAACAAGTAAACTACCTATCACCTTGATTCACAAAGTGAGCAAGTTGGGTGAGAAGTGTATTAGTGTACTATCCTATGTTTCATGTGGTGAAGTATCACTTACTCATGAATTGAGGTATTGTACAATCAAAAGGCAAGCCACTCTAACATGCAAAGGTCTCCCTAAATGCACATAAGAGCCTCTAATTGTCTTTCCAATTCACTAAGGTAATTCTCACTATCTTAGGAATTTTAACAAACACTTAGTATGCAATGGCCTAGTACAAGAATATTAAGGAAATTAGCCCAACTCTCGTATGAGACTAAATCCTAATGGCCCATACAATCAATTGTGCATATAAACATTCATACAAACCATCATAATAGAGAATTGATCATACAACATCTCAAGCATTCATAAGATCAACATAAACACCACACTAATCCATAGGAGTCATACACTAACACACAAAGGAATTAGCCCATGGCTAGTTTGGTAAACAAAAGAGAAATTGAAGTAACTACAATCATCATTATGCAGGAATTGTAAAGAGTATACAAGAATTTACCTATTACAATGAAATTGAAAAGATACAAGATTACCTCTAGAAGCTAAAAATTGATCCTACAATAGAAATTGAAAACTGAACAGTAGAAATGTAGCTTGAGCTATGCTAAGAATGCTGGAGAAGACGGATTGAAGATCCGTACAGTAGATCGAAAGTGATCGTAGAAATCGTAAATGGAAATCTAAGAACACCCACTTTGAAACTACCTCTAACTTCTCCTAATTTAGTGAGAGAATATATGATGTAAGTGAATCTAAGAGAATGATAAAAGTCCCTTTACAAATCTGAGATGCAAGTATATATAGTGTCCTTGGATCATTGACTAAGATGTCCTTCATTAAAATTTGCGAAAAAACGAAAATAGCCCTGAAAATTCGAGTATTATGGACATCTGTCGCCCAAGAGCTGTAGGTCTGTCGACCTCTTGGTCGACAGCTTGGTCGATAGGAGCACATTTTGTCGCACAAGAGTAGAGCATCTGCCATCCAAGCTGGTCGACACCTCACTCGCTCCGTGTGTGTCTTTCCAGGTAAGTTGGTCGCGTGGAGGCTGCCTTCTGATGAAGGAGTCTTTGTCGACCGAGACCTTAGTCTCGTTTGATGCACGACTTTCTCGTTTTCGTCATATCTTGAGCTCTAGAACTCCGATCGACTCGATTCTTCTTTCGTTATGAACCTCTCTTCAAGCTCTTCGACATGGAATATTAATTTCTACATTTTTCTCAACTCCAAAATTTGGACTTTTCTCGATCTTGCTTGTTTCTTCCTCATTTTGTTATTTTTCACCTACAATCACAACTTTCTAGCCAAAAAGGGTTAAATACACAAAGTATCGCATAATAGGGTCAAATATGAACATAATATCACCAAAAAAATATAGAAATGAGTGCTAAAAACATGCAATTATGACCCTAGTCAGTTGTGAAGGTGGAAATTTTGAAAGGGTTGAAAGAAAAGCTCGATGATAGATTTAAGAAGTTCTTTGAAGTTTTCAAGAAGTTGTATTCAAAGATGCATTTTCATGAAGCTATTGAGGAAATGCCAAATTATACAAGGTTCTTGAGGGATGCTATGGCAAAGAAGAAGAAAGATAATGAACCAGAAATGGTTAAGATTACTCATGAGAGTAGTGAGTTGATACGAAAACATCTACCTCAAAAGCTTAGAGATCCGGGGAATTTCACTTTGAGTTGCCACATCAAAGGGAGTGAGAAGATGAAGGCCTTGTGTGATTTAGGTGCAAGCGTAAACATGATGCCACTCTTTAATGCTAAAAGATTGGGTTTGCATGACTTGAAGCCAACGACGATGAATTTGTACTTGGCTGATAGTTCTAAAGTGAGACCAAGAGGAGTGCTAGAGGATGTGGTCATTCATGTAGGGAAGTTCATTTATCCCGTTGACTTTGTTGTGCTTGATATTGAGAAAGATGTTGAGAGCCCTATCATTTTTTGGAGACCTTTTCTTACTACGTCGGATGCCTTGATAAATATCAAGCGAGTAGAGGTTACTCTAGGAATTAATGGTGAGAAAGCCACTTTTTCGATCCATGATAATTCCAAGAGTTCCCCAAAGAAGATTGGAGGAGAGGTGAACAAAGTCATATGAGATGGGTTGGCAAGTGATGAAGAGGTAAAGGTGAATATTCTTAATCTCAAGAGTGATATTCATGAGATTGATCCTTTTGAAAGAAGAAAGAAGGTGAATATAGATGAGAATAAGGGGGTGAAGAAAGTTTTGAAAGGAGAAAGTTGAGTGATGTAAGTCAATCGACTCTTATTGATATTGACTTCACTTGAGCTTCATTGCGTCCGGCTAGGGGACGTTAAATCCTAGCGCTAGATGGGAGGCAACCCATCCTTATATCATTTTAGTATCCTTTGTTAGTTAGATTTTTGTTTTTGTTTTAATGATTTTGGATTTGGAAGTGAGATGTGCTATGTTCATCACTGATTTTCATTGTCATCTTATATACTCTTTTATCATGATTTTACTTGTGTTTAATTGCTAGTAAGTGGGAATTACATATTGATATGGTAGGATAGGTATTTGATGGTGTGGTGCTTGTTGGTATGTGGAATTATGCTTAGATTGCTTAGAAATTATTTTATTCATCACTCGTTTGGGGGGGGGGGTGTGATCGTTCTTCATATGAGACATCTGCTAAGATTTACAATGTTCTGTTGGATTGGAATTACTTAGAATTGGTGTAAAAAAATCAAAATTCGGATGGGAGAAAACTGGGCTATGATCGAGCGCATCCACCAAGGTGATGGAGAGGACCCAAGCTCATGTCCGAGCGGAACCACGCTCATGTCCAAGCGGACGACTAGCGCTCGACCACAAGGCAGCCAAGCCATCCGAGCGAGTCCAAGAAGGCGTCCGAGCGCAGGCTAGTGTCTGTCCGAGCGCGACTCACGAGGTAAGGAATCATGACCCCTTTTTCCACTTTTTGCCCTACACCTTTGTACACTATATTCCACATACAAACACACACTTCTCACCAAACTCTTACACCTACATTCTATTAAGAAAGCAAAGGAAGAAGAAGGAGAAAAACTCTTGGAACTTAAAATTTCTTCATTTCATTTCCTAGAATCCTACCAAAGGTATGTTTGTTTAACTCCTTACTTACTATTTCTTATATCTTGGCTTGAATTCCTTGGTGTTATGGGTGAGAATTAGAAATTCTATTTCTTTAGTAAGCTTAAGCTTGAGTTTAATGATTTTTTATTCTTAGCATGTTTTTATGCAATTTTTTATGGAAATGAGCTACATTGTTGATATGTAATCCATTGGGAGCCCAATTGCATGCCTATACTGTGGATTTATGAGCTAATTGAAGTTGGAATTTTTTAGGGTAGGCATAGTAACGGATTTTGAGTTATTTTGTGCAAAGTTTGAGTTTTATCATGAAGTCTTGTTCAATGCTTGATGTTATGATTTTTAGTTGCGATGGGTTGGATTAATTTGTTAGTTCACCTATGACTTATGCTTAGTTAAGGTGTAAATGTGTAAAGGCATGAACATGAATTGTGGAATTGCATGAATCATTCATTAATTCTTATCATATCCTCATTATTCTTACTTATCTTGCTTAATGTATGAAGTTGATATTAGAGTTGAGTCTATTGGTATCTTCTCTTGCTCATACTTAGCTTTGTGTAGGAGATGTCTTATAAAGGAAAAGGGAAAGCTTCAAGCTCAAGGACAAAGAAGACCAGAGTTGAGAATTATGTTGGCCTTGAGGAGGAATGTTATAAGGAGTGTAGTCACAGACCTTCCATGTTCGGATTTTCCTTTGCAGATGAAGACGATTATTTCACAAGGTTTGAGAAGGTTGTTAATCTTGAGCACCATGGAGCAAAATTCTTCCACAAGGAGACGGTGGAGTCTTTGAGATTTGGTATGATGTAGAGGATCTATTCTGCAACATAGGGTGGGGTGGATTACTTCACATCCGAGAAAAATCGTATGTAAAGCTCAACATCGAATTCCTTAGCACATTGAGGGTGAAGGAAGTAGGGGGTGTGCCTATTCGAGTCTACTTTAGGATTGACAACTGAGATCACAATATGACCATCAAGGAGGTGAACCGAGCATTTGGGTGTGATGAAAATGTTCCCGCTTGCAATTTCTATGAAAAGGGAAGCTTTGTAATGGAGCAACAATTTTGGAAAGCCCTTACAAGAGAAGAGGAACCGGACTTCATACCACAACATTCCAAGGAGGCCCACTTCACCAACCCGATCTTCATCTACACTCATAAGGTACTAGCAAACACCGCCTTTGCTACGTACGAAAGGGGGGAGTGAGAAATGAAGAGCTCTTCATTCTCTACTCTATGACAAAGAGTTTGAAAGCCAACTTTGGAGCTTATCTCTTCTGGAACCTTTCAACTCGAACCTTTAAGGTGAATTTCGCGTATGGAGGAATGATTGCACACCTTGCTAGGAGTGTCGGGTGGGAGCCAAGTGAGGAAGGTACAAATTTTTCCTTTCTTAATTTAGACTACTTCATAAGAGTTCATTTGCTCAAAAGGAAGAAGAGAACATATTGCCTCAATCGTGCGATGTTATTTCCTCTTGTTGATTATGATGTGATTACCGTGATGAATGAGAGGAATTGGATACTAGATAGCCCCATACATGATGAGATTTGTCGCACATTTAATGGTGTGGTGTAAAGGGTTACGAAAAGAGCACGGGGTGAATCAAGTTTTCATGTACAAGAGGAGGGTCAAGAAGAGCAAGAGCAAGAGGGGAACTACTTTGATCAAGAAGGTGCTAACATTTTTACTGGTTTAACTTCAAACGAGTGGGGTCATGAGGTACAATATTTGAGGATAGATGTGAATGAGCTTAAGAATGAGTACTCTTATCTTCGCTCGGATGTGATGAGCTTGACCGACAACTATCGTACTCTCAACACGAGTGTGGATTCGATCAATAGGAATGTGAGTTCGATGCAATCGATCATGAACACCATGAACACCAACATTGAAGATATCCTTGAGGCTCAACGGGCAATGATGCAATGGCACATTGGAGAGAATCATTTCACTCTTCCAAGATACACGCCTTCGTGAAGTGAACACTTCGGTCTAACTTCATGGGGTTGGGGTAACGATCTCTTATCTTTTATCTTGCTTTCCTATCTTGATTCTAGTGATTCATTGGTATGGTATTAAAAGTTTGGTAGTTTAGACTTGGTATTTGCTTAGTTTGCTTAAGTGGTTTGTATTGATGATGGAATGATTTGGATTTTATGATGTTATATTGAGTAGTGTGCTTTATTTTGAGCATTACATGATCTTTTCTTCACTCTTTGTCAAACTCTCGAGACCCTTGGTCCAAAAATGTTTTGGGGGGTGTGTTCATTTCGTAAATCTCATCGCAATGCTATGCTTTTGATGATTTGTAGTGCCTTATTGATGTCTTAAGACCTTATGCTTATTTAGTGCTTGTTTTTTATTGATTGATTGCCTTATTGTTGCTAGTTTAGAGTTATGTGGCATGAGATATGCTTATGATTGTGTGTATGAGTTGATAGTATAGGTGAGATGTAGTGGACTTATCTATTGATTCATGTCTTGTTTAGTTTATGATGGATTTTATGATGCTTGATACTTTGATGATTTGAGCATTTTTGATATGATATGAGTCTTGATCAACGTTAACCCGTGAGGTTTTGAGCCATTTATGCCTGTTGCAATTTTGAACGGATGATATTTTTTATGTGAGTGCCACACATGTGCATGTTACTCTAGAACTTGGCTTTGGTCTTATTCAAGACTACACTAGATAATGAGTTTGCATGATATGATTTGAGGCATTTCTTTGATATATATTGAGCCACCTTGCCCTATGAGCCTACCGTTGATAATATTATCCATTGTTTACCATTTTTGTGCCTATAGACCTTTCCTTTGGCTAACAACACATTAAGCCATTTTTCCTTCCTTTTTGGAACTCTCTTGTCCTTATGATTAATAGAGTGAAAAGAAGGAAGGAAGATTGGTGATTTGATGAAGAACTTGGTGGCCAAGGTGGAAGAAATTCTATGCATGATTGATGTGAAAAGAAGGTTCAAAGGCAGGTGCTTGTAAGGAAATGAAAAAGGTTGACTTTTGTTGAAAATATGGTAAAATTGACTTTTGTTGTGAGTATGATCTCTATTTTAATTCCTTCTATGCTTTACGAATCATACTTAGTCACTTTTATCCATATATTCCTTCCCTACCAAAGAGCCAACACTACAACCTTATGAAAGTCCTCATTGATGTGTGAATAATTTGTCATTTCAAGTGGTGGAGAATTTGAGACTTGAGCCAAGCTTAGTATGTGTATGTGGTGTGATGATTGAGTGAACCTATAACCCTTGAGGGTTGAGTTATACACTTATCTTATGAGGATCTTGACTCATTGATTTGTTATCTTGCTTATGTTGGGGAATTAAACGCGGATCTATTCGGGATTTACGCTAAATACATATTTAAGCCTACTAATATCATGATTTAAACATAATTAAATCAAATATATGTATACCCAACAACAGGCTTTGCATGCAAAACATATTAACAAATATAATCACATAAAGCCCTAAACATGCGGAACTAAGGGATTTAGTGAATTATACCTTCTGGTGAAAAAGCTTTTCCTGAGACAAAAGACGTCCTTTGATCCCTTGGTGAAAGGCACTTTCTGAGACAAAAGGCGTTCTTTGAGACTTTCTGTGATATCCTTGGCTTTGATTAACCCAAAAGCCTTCTCAAGTATTCCCTTATCCTTATTCGTACACCCGGTGGGAGGCCACATGAATAATCATAACACAAGGAAAGAAAATAATTTTGTTGCCCCAAAGACAGGTAATTTTTGAAAATTACCTCATCATTAGAATGTGTTATGAAGTCTTGTATCATCTCATATTTATAGTGAAAATACAAGATCTTGAATATCTTTAATATCTAATATTTCAAATCTTGATTATCATGAATATCAAATATTCTAATCTTGATAATCTTGAATACTAAATATTCAATTCTTGATATTCTAAACACCCCAATTTTCGAAAAAAAATACATCATATATTAATTCCTTGAGATCTTGATTTTATTAGATATTCTTGTATTCAAGATACATATCTATTTTCCATAAAATCTCTCATTAATTTAATATATAATTATTTTTCAAAAATTTAACATTAAATGGGCCCAAAATTATTTCTTTTATTTTAATCACCTTATTCATTGTTTGACATTTAATTGGGCTACTTAAGGGGCCTTTAGGAGAATTAAGATTTGGACCTCCTAATGGGCCTTGAATTCTAACATTGAGCCCAATGTCATTCAACCCATTAACATTAATCTCACTCCACTATAGGATTAATGTTGCACTATCCATCTTAACCCATATTACAATCATATGGCTCCCGGTCATTATTTCCCGTGTTTAAGATTCTCTTGTCCGTTAATTAATCAAGCCACTGAACGCTTTAATTAATTTAACATCTTATCCTTGGAGTAAGGACTGCTCTTCTTTATCATCATACCGGAAATAAATTCCACTTGCAAGATTTAGTATGACGAACGTTTAGAGCCCACCAAGGGGACTAATCATGCAAGACTCTCCAAGCACACGTTCCTCTGTATTAAATCTTAGCAACTATCATGTTCTCAATGACGTCACCCAAGATGCAAAGTATTGAGTCTTATTGACTCTCTACCCATAACAAAATAAAGTGCCGCGCACGGATCACACACAGTCCTATTTAAGGGACAGAGGTTTAGAAATAAACGACCACTGAGGTCTAATTCTTCATCCCATAAATCAGTACGGAAGAATTACCTCTTTTAGGTCCTCTTCAATGCATCATCATGCACTAGTGCAATCCCTTGGTCAAGATAAGCCAATCTGGGATCTACACATCAACCGTTTACCAATGGGGTGTTCAAATCCCATCTATGTTGTGAATTTAGTACTTGTTACATGAAACTGATAATGTGATCTTGCTGTGAGTTATCCGGGGATCACCACATTTATCTATAGTGTAACTTGTACTATTATATGAATGGATTGTAATAAATAAATAACATTCATATTTATCAAAAGCACAGTGATAAAAGATTTATTTCAGATAAAGCTCAAAGATTCAGTTTAGTTATACAAAGTAAAAGCATACTTTGTAATATAACCCTAACAGCTTATTGATTCGTTGTTGATGGTTGATTAGATGAGATTGCATGCTAGACTTGCTTGATATTGATTGATATTTTCATGACATTTGACTTGTGCATGATGCTTCATTGATATAATTATTCCCCTATCTTATCGCTTCGTTGCTCGAGGCGGAGCAACAATCTAGTTTGGGGTGTGATTAGGGTCATAATTGCATCTTTTAGCATCTATTTCTATATGGTTTTGATGAGATTATATTCATATTTGACCCTAATATAGTATAAATTGTGCTATTGACCCTTTATTGGCAAGAAAGTCTGCTTTATAGGTGAAAATGAGCAAAAATGAGGAATTCCCCATTATAGGAGGCAAAAGGATGGGATCCAAGCTCATGGAGATGTTTATAATACTCAATCGGAGACCCTACGAAGATCGAACAAGCCGTGGGATCGAAAATGCAAAAGTCGAAAATCAGACGTCGAGGTTGATTGGATATTTTGATGATCGTCAAAGATTCTTGGAAAGAGAACACGTCCGCTACCCCTCTCTCCACTAGGCATGGGGTGGATCTGCCTGTGTATCTCAACCAAGTTTGCTAAAACCCGATCGTGATTGAGCTTCTTCCGTCTGACTATCCCCTTGATGCTCCGTATAGTTGATTGCTTTTAGAATCTTATTTCGGACAGCAACCACAAAGCTGGAATACCACGACAAAACAAGTTCAGATCATTTTCACACCTTCCCCGAGTTAATACTTTCCGAGTCACCAGATTCTGAATCGCAAATAACTTGTCAGTTAAAATAACATTAATTGAATAATCTACAATTAGCTTACTAATGGACAATAGATTCTTAGTAATAAGTATGACACAATCAGAAAATCCAATAACTTAACATTAGTTGTAATATTACTAAAACCAACATGAGAAATAGACAATGCATTACCATTCCCAACAATAATAGAGCCATTACAAGAATAGGGCTCGAATGTGTAAAGTGTGGACGATTGATTCGTCATGTGAGCCGATACACCAGAGTCTAGGTAGCAATTTCAGAGACAATTGCGCGAGGAGTTTAATTCAGAGACAAATGCGCGAAGAAATGTCGAAATTTATACGGCATACTATAGTACAGCGCAACCATCAGACAGACGACCGACACGATATTTCTCACTCACCAAATGATTCTCAATCACTCGATGGTACTCAAGGACACCTTGGAGCGACAGACTCGAGCCGTGAGAAGGGACCGAGACGTTGATACATTTGATTACTATTATTGTGATTTGAACTAGTGTGTATGTTTTAAATTGTATTTTGGCTTTGTTTATTTTAATTATTTGATTTTGTGCATGTTTTAAATTATATATTAAACTATTAGAATGATTAAGCACCTACTAACTATTAGTGTGATTTGAACTAATTAATTTAGAATAAAATGATAATATGGTCACCGAGCTCCTCACTTGAGTGAGTGACACGGGTTTGATTCCCCTGGGAACGAATTAGGAGGGAGATATAAGGTTGGCTTGGAGATATTGTTGGAGTGTTTGGAGACTTGGTGAACTAACTTCTAACTACTAACAACTAACATTTACCGATAAAAAAAAAAGATAATTTGAATCAATCATTTGAATTAATGTTTAGAATGATTCTAGTTAATATTTAGAAATATATAATTATATATAAACGATAATTTAATTTAATATAAATATATAATTATATATAAGTGATAATTTTATAATATAAATATACAAATATTACATATTTAAAATATATAACTTTAGATTAATATAATTACACATAAATGATAATAATAAATTAATAAGTATTTTGTAAATATATAATAAATATATAAAATAAATTGTATATATATCATATATATGTATATAAAGTGAGAATTTGAACAAGAAATACTACTTGCCCAAATGATAATGCACTCCTTTACATATATGAGTGGTCATGGGTTCAAACCCCTCTCACGCAACAAATAAGCTTCCAATTCATCAAACACGTTGCATGTGACATCTCCGATGGATATGTAATATGGTATCCCATTCCTAAAATGTCCTAAACGCTAAATCATTTTAACACACTGTTGAAGTATAGAGAGCTTTAATAAGAGCTGTCTAAGAAAAAATTATCTAAGTAAACCTCCCATTTAAAGAGTTGTTAATAACAGCTCTCTAAATAGCTTTGGACTTAGAGAGCTGTTATTAACAGCTATCTAAGTGATCTAAGTAAACCTCTCACTTAGAGAGTTGTTAATTAATAACAGCTCTCTAAGTGGTTTTGGACTTGGATAACTTTCTCTTAGATAGCTCTTATTAGAGCAATAAAAGGTCTCTAAGTGTAAATCCGTATTAGAGGCATAAGGTAAATTGCACTTTTGATCACATTAGAACTTGTAGTCAAGCAATCATATGAAACATCTCATAAGTAACGATTAGGTTAATTCTCGGTGTTATTTTAAGGTAGGTATAATAAATAGAACATTTAGTCTGCAACATGTAACGATATAAAAATGGTAATAAACATAAGATATTTATTGCTACTATTTAGATTCTAACTAAAAGAAAATAAAACGTCTTGAACCAAATGATTATAATAGTCGCCAGAGCCCCATTAAGAAGCTTATGAAGTGAGGAATCTATGATATATTCACTAATTCATAACACATTATGTAATTATTCCATTGATTTGGTTTCCAGCATTTCGAGAATGTGTTGTTCCAAGGTGATTCAACATTGTATATCCTCTCCAGTTTTCCTGCTCACCAAAAATACTTTCGGCAAGTTGCTTTTTTCTTCTCAGGTTCACTGTATGAACTGCAACAGAGTAGCTAGGTTTCTAGATTAACTGTATCCAGCATGAATTTCCAGATGAAAGCTGATATAACTTCCACTCTCCTTAACCGTACGTAGAGGATATTGCATCTCTTTTAGAAGTGCTATTTTTTCTTTATCAAACACAAACAAGAGAACAAAAATATTTTTGGAAATACACCTACTTTGTTGCAGTTCATTCAGTTAAAAAGAAAAAATAGCACTTCTAAAAAGAGATTCAATTTCCTCTACGTTTACTGATCCTACAATAATGGAAGTTATATCAGCTTTCATCTGGAAATTCATGCGGGATACAGTTAATACAGGCACCTACTCTGTTGCAGTACATGCAGTTAACATGAGGGGGAAAAAGTAAGTGTGTCTCAGTGTGAAAGCATCAGTATATTCACCACAATAACGATAAGCAGTTCTTCCAGCGGTGCTCCATTCAAACAAAATTGAGTATGATGGGAAATCACTAATTGTCCAAAGAAGGACGGCTCGCATCATAAAATTCTGCTTTCTTAAAACATCATATGTTTCCACGCAATTTTCCCACAAATATAACAAATCTTTGTAGTTCAGGAATAATAGGAAAGTAGAACATCTCTTTGAAAGGACTTCTCTTTTTCAAACGACCATCCACAACACTACTGCTAGGTTTATATCGTGGCCGACCACAAATCTTAAAACAATCACGTTCGCTATCAGCACCTAAATATATCATACAATTCTGAGAACAAGATTCAATCCTCTCCATAGGAAGGCCCGTCCCACCCATCACTTGTTTGTTATCAGAAAATTTCCTAGGAACCATATTATCAGGAGGACAGATCTCACGAATCAAGTCAACAATTTGACTGTAACCCCTTTCAGATAATCTATTTTCAGTTTTAATATTCAATAGACGAGCATTAAATGACAATTGAGAATGAGAGTCACATCTGGAAAACAAGTCTTGATTCGATGCACGAAACAAACTATAAAATCGTGAAACATGCTGATTAGGGGGTTCCTCATCTTCTTCATTTTCAACATTAAAATTGGGTCTAGAAGTTAGGTTTGTCATCATATTCTAATACGAGCTAAGTTCTGCAGTGTTGATTAGGGTCATAATTGCATGTTTTAGCACTTATTTATATATGCTTTTAGTGATATTATGTTCATATTTGATCCTATTATGTGATACTTTGTGTATTTAACCCTTTTTGGCTAGAAAGTTGTGATTGTAGGTGAAAACGAGCAAAATAAGGAAGAAACGAGCAAGATTGAGAAAAGTCCAAATTTTGGAGTTGAGCAAAATGAAGAAATCACTATCCTATGTTGAAGAGCTTGAAGAGAGGGTCGCAACGCAAAAAGAATCGAGTCAATCGGAGTTTTAGAGCTCAAGATATGACATAAACAAGGAAGACATGCCTCCGAGCCACCTGGAACGGCAGCCTCCGAGCGAGCTGGGTGTCGACCAAGCTTGGTTGACAGATGCTCAGCTCTTGTGCGACAAGAGGTACCCGTGTGGACCAAGATGTCGCCCAAGTGGTCGACAGTTGCCCAGCTCAGGAAACTTGGATTTTCAGGGCTATTTTCGTATTTCACTCGTTTTAATGAAGGGCATCTTAGTCAAAGATCCAAGGGCATTATATATACTTCCATCTGAGATTTTCTAAAGGACTTTTATCATTTTCTTAGATTCATATTCTCTCACTAGATTAGGAGAAGTTAGAGGTAGTTTCCAAGTGAGTGTTCTTAGATTTCCAATTCCGATTTCTTAGATAACTTTTGATCTACGACTATCCGTCTTCTCCAGCATTCTTAGCATAGCTCAAGCTGCATTTCTACCGTTTAATTTTCGATTTCTATTGTCGGATCAATTTCTTGCTTGTAGAGGTAATCTTGTATCTTTTCAATTCCAAGTGTAATAGGTAAATTCTTTAATACTTTGTATAATTCCTGCATAATGATGATTTTAGTTACTTCTATTTCTTTTTTGTTTACCAAATTAGCAATGGGCTAATCCCTTTGTGTGTTGGTGTATGACTTCTATGGAGTAGTATGGTGAATATGTTGATCTTTTGATTGCTATGAATTGTTGTATGATCAATTCTCTACATTGATGGATTGTATGAATGCTTTGTATGTGTAGTTGATTGTAAGGGCCATTAGGAGGTAGTCTCAATGAGAATTGGCCTATTTTCCTAAATCTTCTTGTACTTGGCCAAATGCATGCTAAGTGTTTGATTAAATTCTTAAGATAGTGAGAGCTATACATAGTGAATAGGAAAAACAAATAGAGGCTTTAATGTGTTATTAGGGAGATCTCTTGCATGTTAAAGTGGCTTACCAATAGATTGTACACAATTCCATGGCATGATAAAGTGATACCTCACCATATGAAACATAGGATAGTACACTAGCACACTTGTCTCACACTCGCTCACTTTGCAACCCAAGGTGATAGGTAGTTTACAAGTTTGACGCACTCGTAGACATAGATACCATATCCTCTTATTTGCTTTGTGTTTTTTAATCAAGAACAATAGTCTTACCTTACAAATCCCCGTCTTCTTTGGGTTCGATATATATTAAAACTTGGTCAATCTTGCCACAACGTTACTACGATAGTGTACACTTGCACGTAAACACCGAATAGGCAAACAAGTGTCGACGTCAACCCCATGTGAAGTCGATGTCGACACCGACCGATCATAACTTTGGTATGACACTTGACTCTAACTTAGCTCACCGTGCAAAATTCAATTACAATAATTTGTCGTAAACTCATTCCTATACAAATGTGCTTTCACGCCAATAGGTTTTATAAACCTCTGGTTCCGACACCTAAATTTCAAGCATGGACACCTAATGTTTGCTTCACTCATTCATTCCTGGTTACTAGTCGCGAATTCTATAAATGATTGAAGCCTAGTAAGAAATTCACGAGATATCAGTCCATTAATCATCCTCGCACCATACATCCAACTTCGACTTGAGTAACTCATCAATCTGTTTCATATTAATAAAAATAGTTTCTTTATATTATATGGATAGAAGTTCATTAATAATTCAATTATATATGTATATATATATATATTCTAACCAAATATTAATATTCTTTAAAAAAATTCGCCAGATTTTCATTTAAATTTATCATATTTCCAATTAATCAATCAAGATCCTAGTGCATTCATTTCCGATTTAATTCAAAATAATCAAATCAGAATGCACATTCTATATATAATCAAGTTTGAATAAATATTCCAGGATTGAACATCGATCATCTAACATGTAAGAATATCGAACATATTGCGAAATAAATTTAAAAATATTCCTAGATCGAACATCGATCATCAAACATGCATAAATATCAATCATGCAAAAATAAATATAATAATATAATGTGCATAATTAATTTTTGGCAAAATAAATTAAAAAAGCGTACGTACATTGGTTGTAAGTAATCCCTCCAACTTAGTGTATAACCTTTTCTAAACAGTCGATAAAGCAATTAAAATTAAAGTATTAATTTAAAATATAAATTAAAATATGCATAGTGGTACACATTAATATAATATGTATATACTGTAATAATAATAATTTTTAATAAAATTTAATAAAATAATAACATAAAATACATTATAATATAATCATAACATAATACATTAATTATTAACTAAATACCATACATTATTAATTAATACATATTATACAAATTATAAACAAACATTAATTAAATAATTAAATAATTCATTAAATAATTAACTAATTGGACAACTAATTAAATAATTAACTTATTACACAACTAATTTAATAAGTAAACAACTAATAATTAAATAATTACTACTAATATTTAGACATATTAATCACTAATTAAATAAACAAATAACTAATTAAAAAATTAATTATACAATTACTACTAATAATTTAACAAATAATTAATATTGACAACCTAATTAATTATATACACACACATATATATATACATATACACACAACATACATATATACACATAAATAATACATACATATATATATTGAAACAAATTTTCAAAATTTAACCGATTAAAACGAAAAAAATTACAGTAGAAATGTAATTAACCTCATGAGGATCAAAGCCCAACCGGTTGAAGCTACTTTTCCGGCAGCAGCGGACGGCGATAGAGCAAACACCGTGGCGGCTGAATATTTAGGAGAAAAATGAGGGCACCAGTTTCTGGGTCTGTTATGATTCACGACTGTATTTATATTCATGGTTTGCGAGGATTAAACTGTCGCTAATGGGCAAGAGGGCTGGCGCTCGCAAGTCAACGAGGGTTTTGCGCTCGCCTATGTATTTTTCCCTTATTAATTAAAGATGGTATTTTTGTCCCTCTTTAAATTACAATTACACTTAAAACCCAGGTTGTAAGTCGGAGGATTGTCCAAGCTTATAAGCGCTCATCAGGCTCGACACGTGGTTCCACAGGTGGATCCACACATCGAGTAGTGAGGTGGCTCTGATACCATGTATAAAGGTCTAACTCTACACTTAAAACCCATGTTGTAAGTGAAAGAATTGTTTAGGCATATAAACCCACCCAAAACCACACTCACTACCAATGTGGGATATCTTAATACACAACACCTTCCATATTCCTCTCTAAAGTATATATTTTCTTCCATGAGATTTATTTAGTGTTTTTTTTCTCCACGATACTCTATTTTTGGTCCTTCTATTTATACTCGTATATATAATATTATATTTAAATATTCAATTAATACTCCGCGGTTCAAAGTCATAAAATTAGGCAGGCCTCCTAGTATTGCACATGCTTTACATTAGTTATATACTTGTGCAGTATAAAATTAAATGATACAGTTTAAGCTAAATTGTGATTGAAGTTTAGGGATTAAATTCTTTTAGGACACTAACTTTGGCTTTACTTTTTTTTTGGTTACATATTTAGACTGCTAATTTCTGCTATTCATTTTTTTCTAAATGAATCTTATTACGTGTATGCCACGTAGGATTCCTAAATTTAAAGCCCGGCTTAAAAATGTTCTAAAATTGCCACACCCCCCAAATTAGTATCCGATAAAATTTCAATCCCAAATTTTAAAATAAATTTATATATTTCGTCAGTCCATCATTATTTTTATTTATTCATGAATTTTGGAAGATACTACATATGTGAGTGTAAATCTAATAAGATAATTTTGAGAAAATTATTTTTGAAGACCGTAATTTAACTAGCTGGTAAATGAAGACATTAACTTTTAGATTGCAAAAATGATCATATTACTTTAAATTGACATTACTTTAAAAAATTACAATTCTTAAATTGTAAAAAATTATAATTCTTATTTTATCGGCACAAATTACAGTGTTCAAGTTTTGGCCCTCCATAAATTCAAGTCTTGAAAAAATAATTTTCTCAATTAACTTTCATATATAACACATGGATGTAGACGACTTTAGCTAGCCCCCCATTTTTATAATAAAATACTCTTTATTGTACGACTCAAGAAAATATAGACGACTCTAGCTATGTATGATAACACAATAGGGGTCTAACGCAGCCCTAATATATTTCATGTATTCCTTATTTCTTCTTAAAATATTCCCATGTGTTCAATGAAAAAATTATTACTCGAGGCATTACCCTAATATAAAACATAAAATATAAATTTGAGATAGAACATAAATTTTTAAATATAAAAAACAAATTTATAGAAAATTAGAACATAATAAAATATTCAACAAGAAAATAAATAATTTATTCAACAAAAATTTTTACTGATCATCCTTGAATCAAATCCACCCTCACCCCACTCCCACCCTCACTCTCACTCCCACATGTGTCATTCCAGTCAGAAGACTCGGGAACTGTCATACCAACCCTTTCGAAAAGGTAAGCCAACTATTTCTTTATCATCGCTCCCTTTGTTCTTTGATCTCTTCATTCATTTCTTCTTTTTTTTCCCCCTTGTCTTGCTCCCTCTCCAACTCCTTTCCCACCTCGAAAAGTTAGTGTTCTATATTGGAAGAGTAATAGGAGCCGATTGAGTAGGATGAGGTGCACTTCTGACATTGTGGTAGCTAGACAGCTTCACAGTAATTGCCCAGTCCTAGGATCTTCCCCTTCTTGACTCTGACCACATTTAATCGATGTGGTCCTCGTATATAAAATATTATATTTAAAAATTCAATTAATACTCCGCGGTTCAAAGTCAAAAAATTAGGCAGGCCTCCTAGTTGTTATGGGTGCAAAGAAAGTGAAATAAAGATCAGATGAGCAAGTCTACTGAGGTCATCAGGAAACTTAACTAAGTCATCTGCTATATCAGCGGAGTCAGCTGAAGAGGTCAGCTGATGTGTCACAGTCAGGATGACAGGTCAGGATGATGGTTAGGATGGTTGGTCAGGTCAGGATGATGGTCAGGACTGGTTAGTCAGGATGAAGATCTACTGATGATATCAACTGATGAAGGTCTACTGATAAAGGTCTACTGATGATATCAGCTGAGTACTCAGACTCAGCTGAGGACATATCACATCGGAATACAAGAAAGGAGCATACTGACTCTAAGTCAGGAATTAAACCAAGAATCAGTTACGAAGCGGTTTAAACTTCCAAGTTGGACAACTGGCGATCAGTTTTAATAGAATCAAAACTGAAAACCGTTGGGCTCTGATCATTGATCATTTTCGGTTGCAACTGTAGCAATTACTTTTGGGTGGTTACAAACTCAAGGATTAATTAGGGTTCTCATTCCTATATATATACGCACATATGCAGAGAGAACAACAACACAGAAAACACTCAGTATACTCTAGAGAGATCCAAAAACACTTTTAATTTGTATCATCTTCCATTGATTAGTGAGAGAGGTGCCCTCATCCGTGGACGTAGATCATTTCTGATCGAACCACGTAAATCTTGGTGTTCTTCAATTTCTTTATTCCAATTGATTTCAAACAATCATTGTTAACTCAACATTAGTATTGCACATGCTTTACATTAGTTATATACTTATGAATTATAAAATTAAATGATATAGTTTAAGCTAAATCGTGATTGAAGTTTTGGGATTAAATTCTTTTAGGACACTAACTTTGGGCTTCTGTTTTTTTTTTTTTTTGGTTATATGTTTAGATTGCTAATTTATAGCTGATGTTTCTGCTATTCTTTTTTTTTTCTGAAATTGCCAAACCCCCAAAATTAGTATCCGACAAAATTTCAATCCCAAATTTTAAAATAAATTTATATATTTTGTCAGTCCATCATTATTTTTATTAATACATGAATTTTGGGAGATACTACATATGTGAGTGTAAAGGAATTTTTTTTTAAGGCCAACAGTTAGGGGGGTTAGCAAAAGGAGGTCTGTAAATTTGTGAGCTGGCAATTTAAGGACCGCAGTTTTTTATCTTGACAAATTAAGGACCACAACTTTTTCACTTGACAATTTAAGGACCACCGCTTTTTAACTTGGCAAATTAAGGACAAAATTGGCACGTATGAGCTCCAGTTGCGCTAAAATTGCACAAGATTGACACTTAATTTCCACGTCCCACGTGTGATATTATGCCCAAAATTGTCCATCACGTGCCAATCTCGTGCAATTTCAGCGTGATTGGAGCTCATACGGGCCAAGTTTGTCCTTAATTTGCCAAGTTAAAAAGCTGCAGTCCTTAAATTGTCACGTTAAGTGATCCTTAAGTTACCAAGTTAAAAAGTCGCGGTCGTGAAATTGCCAGTCCGCAAACTTACGGGCCTCCTTTTGCTAACCCCTAACCAGTTAGCCTTAAAAAAACTTTCCCATGAGTGTAAATATAATAAGATAATTTTGAGAAAATTATTTTTGAAGACCGTAATTTAACTAGCTGGTAAATGAAGACATTAACTTTTAGATTGCAAAAATGATCATATAACTTTAAATTGACCTTACTTTAAAAAATTACAATTCTTAAATTGTCAAAAATTATAATTCTTATTTTATCGGCGAAAAAAATTACAGTCTTAAGTTTCGCCCCTCCTTAATTTCAAGTCTTGAAAAAATAATTTTCTCAATTAACTTTCATATATAGCAAATGGATGTAGACGACTTTACATAGCCCCCAATTTTAATAATAAAATACCCCTCTATTGTACGATAACACAATAGGTGTCTAACGCAGGCGTACAAGCCTAATGTTAATTTTATTTGTTTAGACCTCATAAAAACATATTTCATGTATTCCTTATTTCTTCTTAAAATATTCCCATGTGTTCAATAACAAAATTATTACTCGAGGCAATTTTACCCATTAATGAAACAATTAATATCATCCAACACTAATATTTATTGTGTAGAGTTTATATAAAAATACTTTATGATAAGTTTATAATAAAATTATTTTTAAGTTTTAAATATTTAATTAAATGTACAAAATATTCATCAAAAGTATTAAAAATCTGGGTTAATAAAAATTTATAATAATTATAATATAATACCATTGACCCAAGATTTTTTATACATCTGATTAAATGTTTAATATATACTTTAAAATCGGGTTACCCGTAAGGTGTGTTCCACTCGGACACTTGATCGTTTTTATCATTTTTATGCATTTAATTATATATAACTCCAAATGTAGTCACGTTTTCTTTTTTAATTCTTCAAATTAATTTCTTTTTTATTCTAATTTTATATATATATATATATATATATATATATATATATATATATATTTCAACAAATTTTTTTAAATTTTATAGATTTAATATTTTACACTATAAAATTTTGGGATTAAAGATTTGTATGTCCCAAAACTTATCTTTATTTTGAAGTTGGTCCACATGAATTACACATTTTGAATTCGTAACAAGTTATAGGACGACAAAAACTTTTATCTCTTAAGTTTTTTTATTTGTTAGTTTTTTTTTTCATTTAATTGTAACTCCAAAGTAGGGATTAATACCAAAATCGTTCCATAACTTTTCAACTTTTTCGATTTGGTCCCATAACTATATAATGTTTCAATTTAGTCCCATAACAATTCAAATATAACCAAATTAGTCGCATAATTATGCAATGCTTCAATTTAATCCCATAACAATTCAAATCTAACTAAATTAGTCCCATAATTATGTAATATTTCAATTTAGTCCCATAACAATTCAAATCTAACCAAATTAGTCCCAAATTTGTTTATGTCATTTCCGGCGACTTGAGACTAATTTGGTTAGATTTGAATTGTTATGGAACTAAATTGAAACATTACATAGTTATGGGTCTAATTTGGTTAGATTTGAATTGGTATGAGACTAAATTGAAATATTACATAGTTATGGGACTAAATTGGTTAGATTTGAATTGTAATGGGACTAAATTGAAGCATTACATAATTATGGGACCAAATCAAAAAAGTAAAAAAGTTATGGAACGATTTTGGTATTAATCCCCTCCAAAGTAAGTCACATTTTTTTTAAATTCTTCAAATTATTTTCTTTTTGTCTCTAATTTGTTTATATATATATATATATATCAATTAAATATATAATTAATATTTTACACTACTAAAATTTTTTATATATATGTTAGTTTTTTATGCATTTAATTGTATATGTAACTCCAAATTGAGTTACGGTTTTTCTAAATTTATCAAATTAATTCCTTATTATTTCTAATTTATTTATATATATATTTGTTTTTTTCAATAACTTTTTTTAAAAATTTTATAAATTTAATATGTTTCACTACTAAATTTTTTTATTTGTTTGTTTTTATGCATTTAATTAGACATATCTCCAAATTGAGTCACAATTATCAAATTAATTCCTTTTTATTTCTAATTTATATATATATATTTTTTTTCAATAACTTTTTTTTAATTTTAAAAATTTAATATGTTTCACTACTAAATTTTTTTATTTGTTTGTTTTTATGCATTTAATTAGACATATCTCCAAATTGAGTCACAATTATCAAATTAATTTGCTTTTATTTCTAATTTATATATATATAACTAAAAATTGAGTCATATTTTTTAAAATTTATCAAATTAATTATATATCTTGTTTATTTTTATGCATTGAATAATAGAACATAAAATATAAATTTGAGATAGAACATAAATTTTATAATATAAAAAATAAATTTATAGAAAATGTAAGACCCTAGAGTTTTATTTTTTCTAGATCAAGTTATTATTATTATTATTATTATTATTATTATTATTATTATTATTATTATTATTATTATTATTGCTGCTACTGTTATTATTTGTGTATATAGTTCATACTACTAATAACTTCATTGTCTAATTATATAATTAAAGAGATGTAAATGTTATCTATTACTATATTATTGCATTTGATTAGATATATATATATTATATATAAAAGCATGATCCTAATTTTTATTTCTTCTTCCAACTTTTTTTCACGTTTTCTAAATTAGCTTCTAAAATCTAGCAAAATCCTTCAATCCCCAAATTCATGCAAAAATCAACTCAAAGTCAACCAATTCTTTTGGGAAATCTCTGCAATTATGTCATTAAAAAAAACACTCTCAGCATATTTTTTTTTAGCTCCTATCAAATATTTAAGTATCTCCTCTTATTCTATATGTTAATTATATATCTTTTTGTTGGGACAATCTGAGTATTTTGATTAGATCCCAAAACCCCTGATGAATTTGCCTAAGTACAGTTGTTCAGGATTGTATAGTTCAGGGCAGTTAGGTTAGGAATTTAGTTCAGGGGGAACGTGCTGAAGACTGAAGAATATTGGAGTCGACCCAATTTACTGAAGTCTGATGTGTAATCCATCCTGAAGAAGTCAGAGTCAGTCTTGCTGAAGATTGCCTGAACTGAAGCTGAAGAACGAAGCCTGATGATCCGTCCTGAAGACTATCCTGAAGTACCATTGGCTGATGTTTCTACTGAGTACTCTAAGCATACTCAGGACAGAACTTAGTCAGTGAAGAGTAAGTGTTACCTATCAGGTTGTGCTGAATGCACATAAGACCTGACTTAGGCATTGGTTCAGTTTACCTGAATCATGTAAGACCAAAGCAAAAAGGTTATACTTGCTGGGCTGAATAACCTATCAGGCTGTGCTGAATGCACATAAGACCTAACTCGGGCCTTGGTTCAGTTCACCTGAATCATGTAAGTCAAAAGCAAAAAGGTTATTTATGCTATGGGACAAGACACAAAGAGAATGTCAGCAAGACTCCAATAAGACAAACATTCAGGCTGAGTCATTTACAAGAGACTCAGAGTATTGAATGTACGAGGAAGGACAAATGTCTGGAAGTCAACTAGCCGTTAGAACGGAAAGCCAATGATCTTTCGACACATATGTACGGAGTCTGCGCAGCATTTAATACGGCATTTAATGCGTCTCAGAGTTGCAGGCGGCGGTACAAACTTGGCAGATTAAGCATGGCGATTAGGTCAAACAGTACTTCTAGCCTGCAACCACTCTAAAATAGGAAAGATTTGATTTGATATCCTCCAACGGATCTATTTTGAATCTTGCCTATAAATATGGAGAGCCTTGCACCCATTCAAGGCTAACGGGGAATTTCCAAGAGAAAGCTCTCAAGAATTCAAGCTCTCAAAGCATACTATAAGCAACACTCTGCAATTAAATTTCCCTAGTGTTGTAGTAGGATTCACTCTGTATTTGCTTAGATCGATAGCTCTAATATTTAGCATTGTTTTGTATTGCTAGAGCTATCTCAGTTCGAAACCAAGAATACCAAACCACTCAGGGTGTGAGATTGGTTGGTTAGAAGGACTGGGACTTGTAAAACGCCCAGGGGTCAGTTCCTAAGAGAGGAAGTAGGCTATCCGTGTCCCTTGGCACGTAAAACCAGGCACCTATCCTCAGGGTTTTGAGGATAGCTTCCTGTTAAATCAGGCCGTGGACGTAGGAGTTGGTTATCTCTGAACCACGTTAAAAAGACCCTTGTGTGCTGATTTACATTCTTGTTCAGGATCATAACTGTCATCATACTAAACTGAACATTCTGAATTGTTTATATATTCAGGACTGAATCAATCATCCTGAATCCTAATACTGTGCACTCAGCCTTAACCACCACTTTACTAAGCAAACTCAGAGAAAACGTTTTTAGAAACTAAAACGAGTAGAAACTAAGGGCTCACTTTCCGCACGTACTCTAGCTCACTGAGATAGTAGTCCAACTGACTTGCTTCTGAGCAGTCAGTAGGTTTGTTATCTCTACTGAGCTTCCGAGCACTTTACTCACACTCAGCTTATCTGACTCGTTACTGAACTGTCCCTGCTGCCCCTGTGGACCTTCAGCATACTGAGTAATTCAGGAAATCCTGACTGAGAGTGTTAGAGCATTTTTCTGAGTCTTTCAGAAAAATCTGACATCAGTGTATTTCCCCCCATACACTGATTATACTCGTTTCGAGACCAACAAGTGGTATCAGAGCAGTGGTTCAAAAGACCACTGACTTTGTTTACCAACAGTTTCTGAGGAGAAAGTTTTGGTGGTCTACTGAACAGATCTTGTTTTTAAAAACTGCATATCATGGCATCCGGTTCTAAACGCCTCGAGGGTAATCTTCTTGAATTCTCTATTGATAATTATGACTATTGGAAATTCATGGTACTCGCACATCTCTATTCCATCCATGATCAGATGCCTTTGGTGATTGAGCAAGGTCCGATCAAATTCATGAGGAATCTTCAGACGACCTGGCCCGTGGCTGGCAATGTTCCTGTTCCAGCCGCCGGAGATGAAGAAGTGGAGAAGTCCGCGCTTAATTCCGATCAGATTAAGTAAATTGGACTGAATAATGTTGCTAAGAATATTATACTCCACACTGTTTCTTACGAGAATTCGGTCAGGCTCATGCACCTGAAGACGGCAAAGGAGATCTGGGATGCATTGAGGGAGATGAGTGAGGGTTCAGAAAAGATCAAGGAGAACAAGAGATATCTTGCGATCAGGAAGTTTGAGGCCTTCCGGATGTTAGAGGGAGAGTCCATCGATCAGATGGAAGCTCGGTTCATTAAGATGATGAACGAGCTAGCAACCCTTGGGAAGGAGTTTCCCAAGAGGGAGGTATCTTCTAAAATCCTGAACTGTCTCCCTGAAAGATGGGACACAGGAGTGATCTTGTTGAAAAACACTCACGATCTCACCAACATTACTCACTCTCACCTATTCTCAGAGTTAAAGGCTCTGGAATTCAACCTTGATAAGAGGAAGAAGAAGGGTGTTGTCAGTGAGGAAGTTAGTGAGAAGAAGACACCTGAGAAGGAAAAGAGCGTGGCTCTTAAAGTTACTCCTGAGCCTGAGGCTGGATCTGGCTCTAAGTCTCTGAAGGACATGAACAAGGATGAGCTAGCCTTGGAATATAACCTGACGGTGTGGCATTTCGAGAAACTGAACTCTTGATTCGGAAGGTATAAGAAATTTTATACTGACAGTCGTGATCGCAGGTACTCCAGCCCCAGGAGATTGAGCCCCCGGAGAGAAGAGAGGAGAGGTTCAGATTGCAGGAGAAATCGTGATGAGCCTGAGCGGCGCAGAGATGAGAAGAGGGGATATGATGAGCCCAGAAGATCCAGCTCCAAACCTGAACGATCATCAGCGAGCAGGAGGGAGTCATCAGATAAAAGGTACACTGACAAGAAGTTTGCTTCTGATGTAGATCAGTGCTACCACTGCAAAAAGACCAGACACTATCAGTATGATTGTCCGGAGCTCAGTGCTCGTGAACGAGAGAATCGGAGAGCCAAGAGAGAGCTCAGGGCATCAGACTGGAGAGCTATGTTTGCTGAGGATTCCACAGATTCAGATGGCCCAGGACACCGGTCCCCTGAATTTTTCTTCGATGAGGATTATGATGACCTCTGCCTGATGGCAGATGATGAGGTATGTTCTTCTGCCTCTTCTCCTGATCTCGCACCTGAGCTTAGCTCAGACTCAGCAGGAGAACTCGACCTTCAGCTCGCTCTAGAGCAATTGATGGTCGACTTCTCAAGGCTGCAGGAGACTCATACTCACACAGTGGATGTGAATGCACAGCTGAGTGAAGAAAATTATCGGTTAACTGAGTCTCTCAGAGTGAGAGATACTGAGGAAGCCCTCAGATTAGTACATCTTCAGGAAGAGCTGCTTCATGCTCGGAACAAGCATGATGAAGCTCCACTGGAAGTGGAAAGACTAAAGGGTGTAATCAGCTTGCTGATTGAGACTCGTGACACTGATCTGTTCCTCGCTCAGGAACAACTGATGATTGAGCAAATTGCTCTAAGAGTAATGTTCGAAACTGAGTGGCAAGCTTGCCTTTGTGCTGAGCAAACTGCTTGGGATCTTGAGCTGATCTCAAAAGATAAAGCTCATGAAGAGTTGGTGCTTCAGTACACCATTGAAATTGAAGCCCTGAAAGAAATAAATGGGCATCTTGAGGTTAAGCTGAAGAAGTTACACACATCTACCCAAGTGGTTGATGAGTTGACAAGTTTCTCTTAGCTGACCGATGGTGCTAAAGCTGGGTTAGGCTATGAAAAAGAGAGGTGGTTCAGGGAGCACTTCTCAGAAGAAGTTTGTCCCTACTCAAACTGATGACAAGAGCCCAAGTGTTGCTCGTCAGGATAAAGGCAAAGGGAAGGAGAAACTGCCAAAACCTAAGGGAAAGGCCAAGGCTCCTCATCCTGAGCCTAGGAAGATAGATCAAAGGAACTCCAAGGCTCAGCCTAGGAATCCTCAAGCGGGAAAGAATTCCACCCCTAGAACTTCTCAGGCTCAGCCTAGAAATGCTCAGGGTGGAAGGAACTTCAGTCAGAGGAGGCCTCAGGCAAGGCCAAGGACTACTGAGGTCCAGACTCCTCAGGCAGGGCACAGAGCCCATGAGGAGCGTCCCAATCCTCAGAGGAGAAGGACAAACCAGGTGGTTTCTGTAAGGCAACGGAGACCTGATTCCCGTAACACTCAGGCCAGATCTTAAGTGCCAAGAGGTCAGGCCCGAGCTGCTCCTTCTCAGGATCAATCTCAGCCCAATGCACTCAGGCCAAGGAGGAACAGGAGGCCCACCCCCAAGAATCAATCCAGGGCTCCTGAGACTCAGGTCGACACCCATACACCCTCAACTTCCCAGGCACCAAGGAAGAAGAGAACTGTGTATGTTGATGTTTCTGGGAGACAGGTTTACACTTCTGAGGCTATCAGAATTGTAAAACAAATCTGGATCCCGAAGGGTATAGCTGACTCTGTAGGACCCAATACGAGATGGGTACCTGAGGCCTGATTCTTTTCAGGTCGCTGTGGGCTACAAGAAGAGGAAGGAGGATCTGATGAAGGACTGGTACTTGGACTCAGGGTGTTCCAGGCACATGACTGGATTTCGTGATCTCCTTCAGGATTATGTAGCTCAAGAAGGCCCGCAGGTAACCTTTGGTGATAACTCTAAGGGTTTCACCAGGGGATTTGGAACCCTTTTTATTGGCTCTGTCCGTGAACTGAATGTATCATATGTTGAGGGACTGAGAGATAACTTACTCTCGGTCAGTCAGTTCTGTGACCGAGGATATAGTGTAGAATTTACATCTAACATGTGTCTTGTGAAGGACAAATCTACACTACAGGTTCTGATTACAGGTGTCAGGAGGGGTAATGTATATTTTGCTGATTTCAAGAGCAGTCCTCCTGAAACTTGTTTGGTCACTAAGAGCTCCTCTGAGATCAGTTGTCTTTGGCATAAATGCCTGAGTCACTTAAACTTCAAGATTATTAACAAAATTTCTAGACTTTCTCTTGTAGATGGTCTACCTAATGAAGTTTTTAGCAAAGTCCACGTGTGCGGAGCATGTCAGGAAGGCAAGCAAATTAAAGCCTCAATCAAAGAGAAAGATGCCTTCTCAACTGACAGAGTGCTTCAGCTCCTGCACATGGATCTCTTTGGTCCAGTTACTCCTGTCAGCATAAATGGTAGGAAATATACCCTTGTTGTTGTTGACGGTTATTCCAGGTACACATGGGTTATTTTCTTGCTGAACAAGAAGGAGACTCAGGTCAAGCTTCCAGAACTACTCAAGCAATTGAGTACTGAACAGGGTCAGAGCATAGTCAGGATCCGATTAGATCGAAGAACAGAGTTTATCAACTCTATTATAACTGACTATTGTACTAACCATGGTATAGCTTATGAGACTTCTGCAGCCAGGACCCCTCAGCAGAATGGGGTAACTGAAAGAAGGAATCGGACCCTGAAGGAAGCTGCCAGGACCATGTTGGCTGAGTCAGGACTGCCCAAGAAGTACTGGGCTGAAGCAATCAACACTGCTTGCTACAATCAGAACCGATCTATGCTGAACAAACAACATGCTCAGACACCTTATGAAACCTGGAATAAGAGGAAGCCTCGCATCTCTTATTTCCATATCTTTGGGTGTAAGTGTTTCATCCTGAATAATGGGAAAGACCAGCTGAAAGCCTTTGATAGCAAATCTGATGAGGGAGTGTTCTTAGGATACTCCTCAGTCAGTAAAGCCTTCAGGGTGTATAACTGTCGGACCCTTTGTGTGGAGGAAACACCTCATGTTGTGTTTGATGAGACTGCATCAGTGCATAGAAAATAGGTTCCGAGTCCTGACACTGAGGGGGTTACCAAGAGAGTAACAAGACTGAGTCTGAAAAATCCTGAATTCAAGATCAAGCTTGTCAGTGTTCCCAAGGGATGGGATGATGATGATCAGGATGGACCTCAGGCCAACCCTCAGCAAGCCCCAGCCTAGGAGACGGAGGAACAGACTCAACCTGAGGTACGTACTGTCGGTGATGATGCTTCTGCACCTGAGACAATTACTGAGTCCTACACTGTAGGGGGAAACAATGTCTCTGATATTGGTCAACCCTCAGGAAATGACTCAGTATCCCCTGTTCTTGCTCGTTCCGCTTCTTTACCTGTTATTGTCTAGACTAATGTTTCAGGATCAGGCGAGGGAACATCAGCAGCTCCCAGTGCTCCCGTCAGCAGGAGGCGGTGGCTAGATGATCACTCATTGGCTGATATCATTGGTGATATCAATGAGGGGGTCAGGACGAGGTTGTCCTTTGGCGCGAGCGCTATGTTTTGTTGTTTCCTGAGTGATCAGGAACCTAAGAGCATAGAAGAAGCTCTTGCTGACCCCAACTGGATTCTAGCCATGCAGGATGAGCTGAATCAGTTTGAGCGGAATCAGGTATGGGAATTAGTTGAGAGACCTAGGCGTCAACATGTTATTGGCACCACGTGGGTTTTTAAGAACAAGAGGGATGAAAAGAATGTTGTTATCAGAAATAAGGCCAGACTAGTGGCAAAGGGTTACTCTCAGGCCGAAGGAATAGATTATGATGAGACCTTAGCTCCGGTCGCAAGGTTGGAAGCAATCAGGTTGTTTTTGGCATATGCAACATTCAAGAAGTTCAAAGTGTATCAGATGGACGTGAAGAGTGCCTTTCTGAATGGTGTATTGAACGAGGAGGTCTATGTTGAGCAACCTCCAGGGTTCGAAGTTGGAAATAAGGTATATCACCTGAAGAAAGCTCTTTATGGCCTTAAATAAGCTCCGAGAGCTTGGTATGATATACTATCCCAATTCCTGATAGACCACGGGTTCGTGAAAGGGACAGTGAACAGGACCCTCTTCAGGATATCCAAAGGAAAAGACATTCTCTTGGTTCAGATTTATGTGGATGACATAATTTTTGGATCTCATAATCTGAAGCTTTGTGAGAAATTCTCCAAGCTGATGACTGGGAAATTTGAGATGTCAATGATGGGAGAAATGAACTTCTTTCTGGGTCTCCAAGTCAGGCAAACTGACTCCGGAATCTTAATAAATCAGTCCAACTATGCGAGGGACTTGATTCATAAATTTGGAGTTCAGTCCAGCAAAGTCTCACGTATCCCAATGAACACAAATGAGAAGCTGGATCCTGACAAAGAAGGAGTCTCAGTAAATCAAACTGAATATAGGGCACTGATTGGATCCTTATTGTACCTGACTGCAAGTCGTCCTGACATCACTTATGCAGTCGGAGTTTGTGTAAGGTATCAGTCTGATCCAAAGAAGAGTCATCTAGAGAGTGCCAAAAAGATATTGAAATACCTGAGAGGTACAGTCAATCTAGGACTTTGGTATCCCTCTGATGACAACCTAGAGCTGACTGGCTATTCAGATGCAGATTATGGAGGCTGTAGGCTTGATAGGAAATCAACTACATGCACATGTCAGTTTCTAGGGAGTAAACTGATCTCTTGGTTTTCTAAGAAGCAAACCAGTGTTGCAACGTCTATTACTGAGGCTGAGTATATGGCGGCAGGCAGTTGTTGTTCTCAGATCCTTTGGCTGAAACAGCAACTGAGAGACTACCAAATTGAGGCCACTGAAGTTCCAATTTATTGAGACAATAATAGTGTGTTGGTCCCGAAACGAGTATAATCAGTGTATGGGGGGGAATACACTGATATCAGATTTTTCTGAAAGACTCAGAAAAATGCTCTAACACGCTCAGTCAGGAATTCCTGAATTACTCAGTATGCTGAAGGTCCACAGGAGCAGCAGGAACCGTTCAGTAACGAGTCAGATAAGCTGAGTGTGAGTGGAGTGCCCAGAAGCTCAGTAGAGATAACAAACCTACTGACTGCTCGGAAGCGAGTCAGTTGGACTACTATCTTAGTGAGCTAGAGTACGTTCGGAAAGTGAGCCCTTAGTTTCTACTCATTTTAGTTTCTGAATACGTTTTCTCTGAGTTTGCTTAGTAAATTGGTGGTTAAGGCTGAGTGCACAGTATTAAGATTCAGGATGATTGGTTCAGTCATGAATGTAAAAACAATGCAGAATGTTCAGTTTAATAGGATGACAATTATGATCCTGAACAAGAAAGTGAATCAGCACACATCGGACTTTTTAACGTGGTTCGGAGATTACCAACTCCTACGTCCACTGCCTGATTTAACAGGAAGCTATCCTCAAAACCCTGAGGATAGTTGCTTGGTTTTACGTGCCAAGGGACACGGATAGCCAACTTCCTCTCTTAGGAACTGACCCCTGAGCGTTTTACAAGTCCCAGTCCTTCTAACCAACCAATCTCACACCCTGAGTGGTTGGTATTCTTGGTTTCCAACTGAGATAGCTCTAGTAATACAAAACAGTGCTAAATATTAGAGCTATCTATCTAAGCAAATACAGAGTGAATCTACTACAACACTAGGGAAATTTAATTGTAGAGTGTTGCTTAAAGTATGCTTGAGAGCTTGGATTCTTGAGAGCTTTTGCTTGGAAATTTCCCGTTAGCCTTGATTGGGTGCAAGGCTCTCCATATTTATAGGCAAGATTCAAAATAGATCCGTTGGAGGAGATCAAATCAAATCTTTCCTATTTTAGGGTGGTTGCAGGATAGAAGTACTGTTTGACCTAATCGCCATGCTTATTCTGGCAAGTTTGTCCCACCGCCTGCAACTTTGAGACGCATTAAATGCCGCATTAAATATTGTGCAGACTCCGTATATACGTGTCGAAAGATCATTGGCTCTCCGTTCTAACGGCTAGTTGACTTTCAGACATTAGTCCTTCCTCGTACATTCAATACTCTGAGTCTCTTGTTAATAACTCAGTCTGAATGTTTGTCCCATTGGAGTCTTACTGACATTCTCTTTGTCTCTTGTCCCATATCGTAAATAACCTTTTTGCTTTGGACTTACACGATTCAGGTAAACTGAACAAATGCCTAAGTCAGGCCTTAAGTGCATTCAGCACAGCCTGATAGGTTATTCAGCCTAGTATGCGTACCCTTTTTGCTTTGGACTTACATGATTCAGATAAACTGACTCAAGGCCTAAGTCAGGTCTTAAGTGTAATTAGCACAGCCTGATAGGTTAACACTTACTCTTCACTGACTAAGTTCTGTCCTGAGTATGCTTAGTGTACTCAGTAGAAACATCAGCCAATGGTACTTCAGGATAGTCTTCAGGACGAATAAATAAGGCTTCGTTCTTCGGCTTCAGTTTAGGCAATCTTCAGCAGACTGACTCTGACTTCTTCAGGATGGTGTATACTTCAGACTTCAGTAAATTGGGTCGACTCCAATATTCTTCAGTCTTCAGTACGTTCCTCCTGAACTGAATTTGTAACCTAACTGTCCTGAACTTATACTATCCTGAACAACTGTACTTAGGCACATTCATCAGGGGTTTTGGGATCTAATCAAAATATTCAGATTGTCCCAACAATTTCTCCCTTTTTGATAGTGCCAAAACCCTTAAGCAAATTCCTATACATCTATACAATCAACGGACTCAGTCAATGAAATAGGTTCGGTACCTTCTGACAAACTAGGCACTTAGTCTATAAGATTAAAACAAGGAATGGGTTAGTACAGTTCTTGATAAGGATACAGAAAAGAAAATTCAGGAGTCAACAAGAAGTTGTACTCAGGAAAACAAAATAACTTCATTGATTGATATGAGAGTTACAATTATCCTGAAGCTATTACAATTTCCTGAACAACTAGCTCCTGATCTAGTCTTCATCCTTATTCCAAGAAGCTTGAGGAATTCATACATCTCCAAGACTCAGTTTAGGACCTGCTTTCCGGCAGCGCGACCTACTCTGATGACTTCTTCTGATATCGCTTTCCGGTCCAGTTGCTTGGAGTTCCTGAAGAGTGGAGGAGGGTACTTGATGAATTCCGGAGGAGCAATCTCTACACCTTCAGTGTCAGCATGTCTGATTATTTCAGCCCATAGATTCGGATGCTCCTGTGCCATCCAGTGATGGAGTATGACGTCTTTCTATTCAGTTTGATCGTCCAATAACCCCACCACATAGAATAGGTAGGCCCACCTACTCCGGATCGGAATCCATACCTCCAACATTTCTATCGGGATGAAATCCTCTACGAACTGAAGTGGAGGAGGACCTTGATCTGGATTGACCACCAACTTCCTCTGAGTCTTCATTCGAGATCCAGAAGGCACAGTTTTCTTCTTCTGAACCTGCGAAGTAAGGTACTCATTGCACTCTTTTAATCGCTGGATCTGACTGAGTAGCGAAATCTCCTTCATCTTCGCTAAGTTCTCCGCCTCAGTCATCACCGTCTTTTTCTGAGTGGTCAACCCAGGGTGCATTTGTTCCTCCATCTCCTTATACAACGGTTCCAGAGCAAGATCCTCAGAAGACCTCAACCTCTTCGGCTCTGAACCTTCAGCAGCTTCGATGGCAGCTACGGACCTAGTCCTTTTTCTGTCCGCAGCCTTCAGTTCAGGGGGGAAGATCTTTTTCTTGGCTTTCCCAGCAGCTATTTGCTTCTTCCCTTCCCCCTTTTTGGCATCATCGTCATTGATTCGGCCAACAACCTCGTTTACTGACTCCGTCAATAAAGTGAACTGACTGTCCATCTCAGTCTACTTTTCCTGCAGTTGCCCTATCTGCCCCGCCATTCCTCTTAGGCCGACACTGAGCTTATCAATGGCTGAATTGTGTGCAGCCTTCAGTCGACCTTCGAAGTGTGTCATTCTGTTGTCCAGGGAAGAGGCAATTTCCATCTTCTCCTGTGCGGACATCTCACTCAGCAGCTCATCCTTCAGTTCACCCTTCAGCTTGGCCAACTTTTCATCAACCAGTTGATCAATTCTTTCAGGCAGTTGTTGATCAAGAAAAGTGGCAAGCTTGTTCTCCTGCTGAGTTTGCGCATCAAAGACCATTTGATTGCAGCTTTGAATGACCCCTTTTGCTTGCTTAGAGATAACAGTGAGATCTACTGAGTGTTGAGTCCTGACTTCTCCAAGAAGGTCAATGGCTGCATGCATATCAGTTCCCATCTCATTCAGGTCATGATCTAGCCTATGCATCTTCTTATTCAGCACTTCAGAATTTGAACCAACCTGGCTTATTTTTCTCTAGACGAGGATTACCCTTCTGTGAAGATTGGCAAGGGCTCGTGAGGAGTTCTGAACATATAGCGATTCGGGGCTGATCCATTTTCCTCTGACTCGGAGCAGACCTGTTGGACCCTCTCCTGAAGCCTCCGCAGTCCCGGGTCCCAGGATTGCTTCATCGGTCGGTGCACTGACCCCTTCAGTGCCACCTTGCTGGGCATCATCAGCAATCTCAATCACCTCCTTCTCAGCTTCTTTCTCTTCCTCTATTCTCTGAGGCTCGGGCTCAGGATAGATGCGTCAGACAGTTCTGATAAAGTCTACCATCTTGATCAGGTGATGTAGAGAGTTTACGTCAAAGTGATCAAAGAGAGCAGCTTCTGATTTAGCCATTTTGTCCCATCCTTTCGACTCTCCGAGCTGACTGAGTTCAAGCCAGGTGGCATTTCTGATCATGGCATATGTGCGAAGTTGCACAACTGCCTCCTTCTGAGCATCCGAGAGGTCAGGAAACCTCTTCTCCACCATTTCAGCAGCCGTTCCCCTTGCCACTATCTCAAAATCTGGCATAGTGTTCTCATCAGGCGCAGGGAATGGCCATGGGGCTTCAGCCTGAACTCCTTCAGAAACCTCCTTCTGAATTCCTTCCTCCTGAGCAGGTTCCCCCTGATCCTCACCCAAGGGGGCCTCCAAACCCTGATATGTTGATGCAATGTCAAGGATCAGTGGGTTTGGATCAGTTAGTGCAACATCCGGAATGGCAGAGATAAGGGCGATTTCAAGTGCAGCCTGAGCTGATTCCCTCTCCGGAGTTGCATGCTGAATCATTTCTTCAGCAGCTTGCTCTTCCATGAGCTTCTTCTTTCGCTCCTCTGAACCCGAATATAAGAATATCAGCTTCTGTTGTTTGGGTCCAGAGGGCTTAGGTTTGTCCTCCGCTGGCTTCGTAATATCGGGCTCTGAAGATTTGCCCGCCTGAGCTTTGACTCTCCCAGTCGTGCTCGCCTGAGCCTTCTTCTTCTGAGTCCTCGGTCTTCTCTTGGTGCCAGCATCACCAGAGTAAGCTCTGAAGAGATCAATCTTCGCTGGAATCTCAAGTGACTGGGCCTGATCCACATCACCGAGATCCAGGGTCTCCAGGATCAGAGAAATCTTGGTGCCAAAGTGAATCTTGGCCTCAAAAGTCGCCTGACCCTCCGGCGAGTATTTGATTTTTTTGGTCTCAGCTACTAGCAATTGGAGGAAGTAATCCTCCCAGTTAAAGTTATGCACTGAGGCGTCAGAGATTGCCATCATCGTATACAATTTCGGCCGAGAGATCTGCTCCAGCCCTCCAGCAATACCCATAACTCCCTGACTTGTAAGGTCGAAGAAGTGGCGATTCTCTGTTCTCAGAACCGACTTGTTTAGGCCCGACTTCAGGACCACATCACCATCGCAGAGGGACTGAAGATAATGCTTCTCAGTCCCAAACCCATAGTCAACCGGGCTTCGTCCAGATTCGGGAAGATTAAAAACCTCCTTAATCTTCCGCCTGAGGTTGAGAGTAACCCACCACCTGGTCATCTCTTCCTCACCATCCTTCCCCTTCACACACGAAGTCAGGGGAATGCACGTCTCCCACTCGTGGGAATCCTTGTTCTGCGCCATTTTGAGATAGAAGGCAGCAACAAGTCTGGGATGGAGTCTCTGGGGTCTGGCAGTGACAAATTGCAGAGGACCTGCATTTTCGAAAAGCTCCTTTACAGGTAATATATCAGGATGATTAGAGGTAAAATCTCCAAATGGTTCCCAGTGAATCTCGTTCCTGAGATGGAATAAATTCCCAAAGAATGAGTCCACAGAAGGAGATGCCATGGATATAATATGAAGATATGAGGAAAAACGGTGTCCAGAGAGAAATAAATCAAGGAAAGATTTGGGTGTGTAAAGGTTGCAATAACACAAACTTCCCTTATTTATACTAAAATTCAGTTTTAATCGGATGGCTAAAAAAATAGTGACTTATGAAATTCAATGGTTAAGATTAAAACGCAAGATGCATTGAGACTCTTCGGTTTTCAAAAGTCATGGGTCAAGAACTTTATCGGAAACTGTTCCCGCCCACTGTGCATTAAATGCGCGTCAGAGCATGTCCATATTTAATTCAAATAAATTGCATTAAATAATAACTGAATATTAAATGAATGGCTGGGATTAAATGACAAAATAAGTTGATTTGACTATACGGCAAACAGTATCAAGGATGATGCACGCAAGATCAGATGACTAGATATAAATCAGGAAACATACCAATCAGTCATAATTGTATTCTGACTGATACCACCTGTGACCTATCACGGTGACAAGCCATGAATTCAGTGTCCTGAATCTTAGTCAGTCTATACTGATCATCCCTTTCAACTGAATGTTCCCCCTACAACCATTCATATTCTCTCTGAGATCCCTTCAACCTGAGTCCTAGTTAGTCATTCCCCCCGACCTTATGCATTCTGATTAGAGATTCAGATTGAATCTCCTAAGCCTGGGTCAAGGAGTCCTAACTCTACTGATAGCTCAACAAACCTGGTTTCAGGCAAAGCTTTGGTCAGGATGTCAGCTCTCTGTTTATCAGTAGGGACTCTTACCATCCTGATGTCCTTCTTCTCAACATGATCTCTGATAAAGTCATGCCGGATGTCTACATGCTTACACCTTGTGTGTAAGACTGGGTTTTGGAATATGATAATGGCACTATTATTGTCACAATAAATTGGGACTTCAGTGGCCTCAACTTGGTAGTCTCTCAGTTGCTGTTTCAGCCAAAGGATCTGAGAACAACAACTGTCTGCCGCCATATATTCAGCCTCAGTAGTAGACGTTGCAACACTGGTTTGCTTCTTAGAAAACCAAGAGACCAGTTTACTCCTGAGAAACTGACATGTGCCTGTAGTTGATTTCCTATCAAGTCTACAGCCTCCATAATCTTTATCTGAATAACCAGTCAGTTCTAGGTTATCATCGGAGGGATACCAAAGTCCTAGATTGACTGTACCCTTCAGGTATTTCAGTATCTTTTTGGTACTCTCCAGATGACTCTTCTTCGGATCAGACTGATACCTTGCACAAACTCCAACTGCATAAGTGATGTCAGGACGACTAGCAGTCAGGTACAATAAGGATCCTATCAGTGCCCTATATTCAGTTTGATTTACCGAGACTCCTTCTTTATCATTATTCAGCTTCTCATTTGTGTTCATGGGAATACGTGAGACTTTGCTGGACTGAACTCCAAATTTCTGAATCAAGTCCCTCGCATACTTGGACTGATTTATGAAAATTCCAGAGTCAGTTTGCCTGACTTGGAGACCCAGAAAGAAATTCATTTCTCCCATCATTGACATCTCAAATTTCCCAGTCATTAGCTTGGAGAATTTCTCACAAAGCTTCAGATTAGGAGATCCAAATATTATGTCATCCACATAAATCTGAACCAAGAGAATGTCCTCCCCTTCGGATATCTGGAAGAGTGTCCTGTCCACTGTTCCTTTCACGAACCCGTGGTATATCAGGAATTGGGATAGTGTATCATACCAAGCTCTCGGAGCTTACTTCAGGCCATAAAGAGCTTTCTTCAGGTGATATACCTTATTTCCAACTTCGAACCCTGGAGGTTGCTCAACATAAACCTCCTCATTCAGTACACCATTCAGAAAGGCACTCTTCACGTCTATCTGATACACTTTGAACTTCTTGAATGTTGCATATGCTAGAAACAACCTGATTGCTTCCAATCTTGCGACCGGAGTAAATGTGTCATCATAGTCGATACCCTCGGCCTGAGAGTAACCCTTTGCCACTAGTCTGGCCTTATTCCTGACAACAACATTCTTCTCATCCCTCTTATTCTTAAAGACCCACTTGGTGCCAATTACATGTTGACGCCTAGGTCTCTCAACTAACTCCCAAACCTGATTCCGCTCAAACTGATTGAGCTCATCCTGCATGGATAGGATCCAGTTGGGATCAGCAAGAGCTTCTTCTATGTTCTTAGATTCCATATCACTCAGGAAATAGCAAAACATAGCACTCTCGCTAAAGGACAACCTCGTCCTGACCCCCTCATTGATATCACCAATGATATCAGCCAATGAGTGATCATCTAGCCATCGCCTCCTGCTGACGGGAGCACTGGGAGCTGCTGACGTTCCCTCGCCTGATCCTGAAACATTAGTCTCTACAATAACAGGCAAAGAAGCAGAACGAGCAAGAACAGGGGATACTGAGTCATTTCCTGAGGGTTGGCCAATATCAAAGACATTGTTTCCCCCTACAGAGTTGGACTCAGTAACTGTCTCAGGTGCAAAAGCATCATCACCGACAGTACGTACCTCAGGTTGAGTCTGTCCCTCCGTCTGAGACTCAACATTCTCTGAGGCTGGGGCTTGCTGAGGGTTGGCCTGAGGTCCATCCTGATCTTCATCATCAAAATCCCATCCTTTGGGAGCACTCACAAGTTTGATCTTGAAATCATGATTTTTCAGACTCAGTCTTGTTACTCTTTTGGTAACCCCCTCAGTGTCTGGACTTGGAACCTGTTTCCTTTGCACTGATGCAGTCTCATCAAACACAATATGAGGTGTTTCCTCCACACAAAGGGTCCGACAGTTGTACACCCTGAAAGCTTTACTGACTGAAGAGTATCCTAAGAAACCTCCCTCATCAGATGTGCTATCAAAGGCTTTCAGCTGGTCTTTCCCATTGTTCAGGATGAAACACTTACACCCAAAAATATGGAAATAGGAGATGCGGGGCTTCCTCTTGTTCCAAGTTTCATAAGGTGTCTGAGCATGTTGTTTGTTCAGCATAGATCGGTTCTGAGTGTAGCAAGCAGTGTTGATTGCTTCAGCCAAATACTTCTTGGGCAGTCCTGACTCAGCCAACATGGTCCTGGCAGCTTCCTTCAGGGTAACTCTGGAAGCTTGACCTGAGTCTCCTTCTTGTTCAGCAAGAAAATAACTCATGTATACCTGGAATAATCATCAACAACAACAAGGGTATATTTCCTACCATTTATGCTGACAGGAGTAACTGGACCAAAAAGATCCATGTGCAGGAGCTGAAGCACTCCGTCGGTGGAGAAGGCTTCTTTCTCTTTGAATGAGGCTTTAGTTTGCTTGCCTTGCTTACATGCTCCGCACACGTGGTCTTTGCTAAAAACTTCATTTGGTAGACCATCTACAAGAGAAAGTCTTGAAATTTTGGTAATAATCTTGAAGTTTAAGTGCCTCAGGCGTTTATGCCAGAGCCAACTGAGCTCAGAGGAGCTCTTAGCGACCAAACAAGTTTCAGGAGGGCTGCTCTTGAAGTCAGCAAAATATGCATTGCCCCTCCTGAGACCTGTAATCAGAACCTGTAGTGTAGATTTATCCTTCACAAGACACATGTTAGATGAAAATTCTACACTATATCCTCGGTCACAGAACTGACTGACAGAGAGTAAGTTATGTCTCAGTCCCTCAACATATGATACATTCAGTACACGGACAGAGCCAATAACAAGGGTTCTGAATCCTCTGGTGAAACCTTTAGAGTTATCACCAAAGGTTACCTGCGGGCCTTCTTAAGCTACATAATCCTGAAGGAGATCACAAAATCCGGTCATGTGCCTGGAGCACCCTGAGTCCAAGTACCAGTCCTTCACCAGATCCTCCTTCCTCTTCTTGTAGCCCGCAGCGACCTGAAAAGAATCAGGCCTCAGGTACCCATCTCGTATTGGGTCCTACTGAGTCAGTCATACCCTTCGGGATCCAGATTTTTTTGACAATTCTGATAGCATCAGAAGTGTAAACCTGTCTCCTAGAAACATCAAAATACACTGTCCTCTTCTTCCTGTGTACCTGTGAAGTTGAGGGTGTATGGGTGTCGGCCTGAGTCTTAGGTGCCCTGTATTGATTCCTGGGGGCGGGCCTCCTGTTCCTCCTTGGCCTGGGTGCATTGGGCTGAGTTTGATCCCGAGAAGGAGCAGCTCGGGCCTGACCTCTTGGCACTTGAGATCTGGCCTGAGTGTTACCGGAGTCAGGTCTCCGTTGCCTTTCAGAGGCCACTTGGTTTGTCCTTCTCCTCTAAGGATTGGGACTCTCCTGATGGACTCTGTGTCCTGTCTGAGGAGTCTGGACCTCAGTAGTCCTTGGCCTTGCCTGAGATTTCCTCTGACTGGATTTCCTACTACCCTGAGCATTTCCAGGCTGTGCCTGAGAAGTGCTAGGAGTAAAATTCTTCACAGCTTGAGGATTCCTAGGGTGAGCCTTGGAGTTTCCTTGGTCTATCTTCTTCGACTCAGGATGACGAGTCTTGGCCTTTCCCTTAGGTTTTGGCCTTGATTCCACAGTCCTTTGCCTGACAGGTTCAGCAGGCATTTTCTCCTTCCCTTTGCCTTTGTCCTGACGAGCAACACTTGAGCTGTTGTCGTCAGTTTGGGCAGGGACAAACTTCTTCTGAGAGTTGCTCCCTGAAGCACCTCTCTTCTTCTTGGCCTTTGGGTCTTTTGAGGCATCATAGCCTAACCCAGCTTTAGCACCATCGGTCAGCTGAGAGAAACTTGTTAACTCAGCAACCACTTGGGTAGATGTGTATAACTTCTTCATCTTAACCTCAAGATGCCCATTTGTTTCTTTCAGGGCCTCAATTTCAGTGGTGTATTGAAGCACCAACTCTTCATGAGCTTTCTCTTTTGAGATCAGCTCAAGATCCCAAGCAGTTTGCTCAGCACAAAGGCGAGCTTGCCACTCAGTTTCGAACATCACTCTTAGAGCAATTCGCTCAATCATTAGCTGTTCCTGAGCGAGAAACAGATCAGTGTCACGAGTCTCAATCAGCGAGCTGATTATACCCTTTAGTCTTTCTACCTCCAGTGGAGCTTCATCATGCTTGTTCCGAGCATGAAGTAGCTCTTCCTGAAGATGTACTAATCTGAGGGCTTCCTCAGTGTCTCTTACTCTGATAGACTTAGTTAACCGATCTTTTTCCCCACTCAGCTGTGCATTCACATCCACTGTGTGAGTATGAGTCTCCTCCAGCCTTGAGAAGTCAACCATCAATTGCTCAAGGGCGAGTTCTCCTGCTGAATCTGAGCTAAGCTCAGGTGCGTGATCAGGAGAAGAGGTAGAAGAGCATACCTCATCATCTGCCATCAGGCAGAGGTCATCATACTCCTCATCGGAGAAGAGTTTTGGGGACCGGCGTCCTGGGCCATCTGAATATGAGGAATCCTCAGCAAGCATAGCTCTCCGGTCTGATGCCCTGAGCTCTCTCTTGGCTCTCCGATCCTCTCGCTCACGAGCACTGAGCTCCGGACAATCATACCGATAGTGTCCGGTCTTCTTACAGTGGTAGCACTGATCTACATCAGAAGCAAACTTCTTGTCAGTGTACCTTTTATCAAATGACTCCCTCCTGCTCCCTGATGATCGTTCAGGTTTGGAGCTGGATCTTCTGGGCTAATCATCTCTGTGCCGCTCAGGCTCATCACGATTTCTCCTGGAATCAGAACCCCTCCTTTCTTCTCTCCGGGGACTCGATCTCCTGGGGCTGGAGTACCTGGGATCACGGCTATCAGTATGAAATTTCTTATACCTTCTGAATCGAGAGTTCAGTTTCTTGTAATGCCGCGCCATCAGGCTGTATTCCAAGGCCAGCTCATCCTTGTTCATGTCCTTCACAGACTTAGAGCCAGATCCAGCCTCAGGCTCAGGAGTAGCTTTAAGAGCTACCCTCTTTTCCTTTTCAGGAGTCTTCTCCTCACTGACAACACCATTCTTCTTCCTCTTATCGAGGTCGAATTCCAGAGCCTTTAACTCTGAGAATAGGTGAGAGTGAGTAATGTTGGTGAGATCCTGAGTGTTCCTGAACAAGATCACTCTTGTGTCCCATCTTTCAGGGAGACAGTTCAGGATTTTTGAAGACACCTCCTTCTTGGTAAACTCCTTCCCAAGGGTTGCTAGCTCGTTCATCATCTTAATGAACCGAGCTTCCATCTGATCGATGGACTCTCCTTCTAACATCCGGAAGGCCTCAAACTTCCTGATTGTAAGATCTCTCTTGTTCTCCTTGATCTTTTCTGATCCCTCACTCATCTCCCTCAAGGCATCCCAGATCTCCTTTGCAGTCCTAAGGTGCATGAGCCTGACCGAATTCGCATAAGAAACGGTGTGGAGTATAATGTTCTTAGCAATATTATCAAGTCTGATTTGCTTAATCTGATCAGAGTTAAGCGCGGACCTCTCCACTTCTTCATCTCCGACAGCTGGAACAGGAACATTGCCAGCAACAGGCCAGGTCATCTGAAGATTCCTCATGAATTTGATCGGACCCTGCTCAATCACCAGAGGCATCTGATCATGGATGGAATAGAGATGTGCGAGTACCCTAAATTTCCAATAGTCATAATTGTCAATAGAGAATTCAGGAAGATTGCCCTCGAGGCGTTTAGAACCGGATGCCATGATATGCAGTTTTCAAAAACAAGATCTGTTCAGTAGACCACCAAAAGTTTCTCCTCAGAAACTATTGGTCAACAAAGTCAGTGGTCTTTTGAACCACTGCTCTGATACCACTTATTGGTCCCGGAACGAGTATAATCAGTGTATGGGGGGGAATACACTGATATCAGATTTTTCTGAAAGACTCAGAATAATGCTCTAACACGCTCAGTCAGGAATTCCTGAATTACTCAGTATGCTGAAGGTCCACAGGGGCAGCAGGAACCGTTCAGTAACGAGTCAGATAAGCTGAGTGTGAGTGGAGTGCCCAGAAGCTCAGTAGAGATAACAAACCTACTGATTGCTCGGAAGCGAGTCAGTTGGGCTACTATCTCAGTGAGCTAGAGTACGTGCGGAAAGTGAGCCCTTAGTTTCTGAATACGTTTTCTCTGAGTTTGCTTAGTAAACTGGTGGTTAAGGCTGAGTGCACAGTATTAAGATTCAGGATGATTGGTTCAGTCCTGAATGTAAAAACAATGCAGAATGTTCAGTTTAATATGATGACAATTATGATCCTGAACAAGAAAGTGAATCAGCACACAGGGGACTTTTTAACGTGGTTCGGAGATAACCAACTCCTACGTCCACGGCCTGATTTAACAGGAAGCTATCCTCAAAACCCTGAGGATAGGTGCTTGGTTTTACGTGCCAAGGGACACGGATAGCCAACTTCCTCTCTTAGGAACTGACCCCTGGGCGTTTTACAAGTCCCAGTCCTTCTAACCAACCAATCTCACACCCTGAGTGGTTTGGTATTCTTGGTTTCCAACTGAGATAGCTCTAGCAATACAAAACAGTGCTAAATATTAGAGCTATCGATCTAAGCAAATACAGAGTGAATCCTACTACAACACTAGGGAAATTTAATTGTAGAGTGTTGCTTATAGTATGCTTGATAGCTTGGATTCTTGAGAGCTTTCGCTTGGAAATTTCCCGTTAGCCTTGAATGGGCGTAAGACTCTCCATATTTATAGGCAAGATTCAAAATAGATTCGTTGGAGGAGATCAAATCAAATCTTTCCTATTTTAGGGTGGTTGCAGGCTAGAAGTACTATTTGACATAATCGCCATGCATATTCTGGCAAGTTTGCCCCACCGCGTGCAACTCTGAGACGCATTAAATCCCGTATTAAATGCTGCGCAGACTCCGTACATACGTGTCGAAAGAACATTGGCTCTCCGTTCTAACGGCTAGTTAACTTTCAGACATTAGTCCTTCCTCGTACATTCAATACTCTGAGTCTCTTGTTAATAACTCAGTCTGAATGTTTGTCCCATTGGAGTCTTACTGACATTCTCTTTGTCTCTTGTCCCATAGCATAAATAACCTTTTTGCTTTGGACTTACATGATTCAGGTAAACTGAACCAATGCCTAAGTCAGGTCTTAAGTGCATTCAGCACAGCCTGATAGGTTATTCAGCCCAGTATGCGTACCCTTTTTGCTTTGGACTTACATGATTCGGATAAACTGACTCAAGGCCTAAGTCAGGTCTTAAGTGTATTCAGCACAGCCTGATAGGTTAACACTTACTCTTCACTGACTAAGTTCTATCCTAAGTATGCTTAGTGTACCAGTAGAAACATCAGCCAATGGTAGTTCAGGATAGTCTTCAGGACGAATAAATCAGGCTTCGTTCTTCAGCTTCAGTTCAAGCAATCTTCAGCAGACTGACTCTGACTTCTTCAGGATGGTGTATACTTCAGACTTCAGTAAATTGGGTCGACTCCAATATTCTTCAGACTTCAGTACGTTCCTCCTGAACTGAATTTCTAACCTAACTGTTCTAAACTTATACTATCCTGAACAACTGTACTTAGGCACATTCATCAGTGGTTTTGGGATCTAATCAAAATATTCAGATTGTCCCAACATAGTGCCATTGCCATATCCCAAAACCCAGTCTTACACACAAGGTGTAAGCATGTAGACATCAGGCATCACTTCATAAGAGATCATGTTGAGAAGAAGGACATCAGGATGGAGAGAGTCCCTACTGATAAACAGAGAGCTGACATTCTGACTAAGGCTTTGCCTGGAACCAGATTTGTTGAGTTATCAGTAGAGTTAGGACTCCTTGACCCAGGCTTAGGAGATTCAATCTGAATCTCTAATCAGAATGCACAAGGTCAGGGGGAATGACTAACTAGGACTCAGGATGAAAGAATCTCAGAGAGAATGTGAATGGTTGTAGGGGGAACATTCAGTATGAAAAGGATGATCAGTATAGACTGACTAAGTTTCAGGACACTGAATTCAGGGGTTGTCACCATGATAGGTCACATGTGGTATCAGTCAGAATACAAATCTGACTGACTGGTATGTTTCCTGATTTTCTTTCAGTCATCATATCTTGCGTGCATCATCCTTGATACTGTTTGCCGTATTGTCAAATCAATTTATTTTGTCATTTAATCCCAGCCATTCATTTAATATTCAGTTATTATGTAATGAAAATTATTTGAATTAAATACGGATATGCTCTTACGCGCATTTAATGCACAGAGGACGGGAACAGTTTTCGATAAATTTTGAACTCATTACTGTTGAAAACTGAAGAGTCTTCATGCATCTTGTGTTTTAATCTTAACCCTTGAATCTCATAAGTCATAATTTTCAGAGCCATACGATTAAAACTGGATTTTAGTATAAATAAGGGAAGTTTTTGTTATTGCAACCTTTACGCACTTAAATCTTTTCTTTTTATATTTCTCTCTGCAAACAGATTTTCTTCATATCTTCAAAATTTCATCTATGGCTTCTCCTTCTGTGGAATCATTCTTTGGAAACCTTTTCCATCTACGAAACGAAATCCATTGGGAACCATTTGGAGATTTCACATCTAATCATCCTGACATCTTGCCTGTGAAGGAGCTTTTTGAAAATGCAGGACTTCTGTGATTTATCACAGCAAGACCCCAGAGACTCCATCCCCGTCTTGTTGCTACCTTCTATCTCAAAATGGCGCAGAACAAGGATTCCCAGGAGTGGGAAATGTGCATTCCCCTGACTTCTTGTGTGAAGGGGAAGGATGGTGAAGATGAGATGACCAGGAGATGGGTCACTCTCAATATTAGGCAGAAGATCAAGGAGGTTTTTAATCTTCCTCACTCTGGACGAAGCCCTATCGACTATGGGTTTGGGACTGAGAAGGATTATCTCCAGTCCCTCTGCGATGGTGATGTGGTCCTGAAGTCGGGCCTGAACAAGTCCGTTCTGAGGACTGAAAGTTGTCACTTCTTCGATCTGACTAGTCAGGGAGTGATGGGGATTGCTGGAGGGCTGGAGCAGATTTCCCGGCCAAAATTATATACGATGATGGCAATCTCTGACGCCTCAGTGCACAACTTTAACTGGGAGGATTACTTCCTCCAATTGCTGGTAGCTGAGACCAACAAAATCAAATACTCGCCTGAGGGTCAGGCGACATTTGAGGCCAAAATGCACTTTGGCACCAAGATTTCTCTGATCTTGGAGACTCTGGATCTCGGTGATGTGGATCAGGCCCAATCACTTGAGATTCCAGCGAAGATCGATCTCTTCAGAGCCTACTCCGGTGATGCTGGCACAAAGAAGAGACCAAGGACCCAGAAGAAGAAGGCTCAGGCGAGCACAACTGGAAGAGTCAAGGCGCAGGCGGGCAAATCTTCAGGGGCCGATATTGCGAAGCCAGCAGAGGACAAATCTAAGCCCTCAGGACCCAAGCAACAGAATCTGACATTTTTATATCCGGGGTCAGAGGAGCGAAAGAAGAAGCTCATGGAAGAGCAAGCTGCTGAAGAAATGATTCAGCATGCATCTCCGGAGAGGGAACCAGCTCACGCTGCTCTTGAAATCGCCCCTATCTCTGCCATTCCGGATGTTGCACCCTCTGATCCAAATCCACTAATCCTCGACATTGCATCCACTTATCAGGGTTTGGAAGCCCACTCAGGTGAGGATCAGGGGGAACCTGCTCAGGAAGAAGGGGTCGAAAAGGAGATTGCTGAAGAAGTTTAGGCTGAAGCCCCATGGCCATTCCCTGCGCCTGATGAGAACACACTGCCTGATTTTGAGATTGTGGCAAGGAGAACAGCTACGGAAATGGTGGAAAAGAGGTTTCCTGACCTCTCAGATGCTCAGAAGGAGGCAGTTGTGCAACTTCGCACCTATGCCATGATCAGGAATGCCACCTGGCCTGAACTAAGTCAGCTCGGGGAGTCAAAAGGATGTGACAGAATGGCTGAATCAGAAGCTGCTCTCTTCAATCACTTTGATGTAAATTCCTTTCATCATTTGATCAAGATGGTAGACTTTATCAAAATCGTCCGACGCATCTACCGTGAGCCAGAGTCTGAAAAGGTAGAGAAGGAGAAGGAAGCTGAGAAGGAGATGGTTGTGATTGTTGATGACACTCAGCAAGGTAGCACTAAAGGGGTCAGTGCACCGGCCGATGAAGCACTCCTGTGACCCGGGATTACGGAGGCTTCAGGAGAGGGTCCAACAGGTCTGATCCGAGTCAAAGGAAAATGAATCACCCCAGAGTTATTATATGTTCAGAACTCCTCACGAGCTCTTGCCAATATTCACAGAAGGGTAATCCTCGTCGAGCGAAAAACAAGTCGGGTTGGTTCAAATTCTGAAGTGCTGAATAAGAAGATGAACAGGCTGGATCGAGACCTGAACGAGATGGGTTCTGATATGCATGCTGCAATCGTCCTTCTCGGTGAAGTTCGGACACAACACTCAGTAGATCTCACTGTTATTACTGAGCAAGCAAAAGGGGCCATTCAGAGCTGCAATCAAATGGTCTCTGATGCACAAACTCAGCAGGAGAACAAGCTTGCCACTTTTCTTGATCAACAACTACCTGAGAGGATTGATCAACTGGTTGATGAGAAGATGGCCAAGTTGAAGGCTGAACTGAAGGAGGAGCTGCTGAGTGAAATGTCTGTACAGGAGAAAATGGAGATTGTCTCTGCCCTGGACAATCGAATGACGAGCTTTGAAGGTCGACTGAAGGCTGAACATAATTCAGCTATTTACAAGCTCAGTGTTGGTCTGAGAGGGATGGCGGGGCAGATAGGGCAATTGCAGGCGAAGCAGACTGAGATGGACGGTCAGTTCACCTTATTGGTGGAGTCAGTAAACGAGGTCGTTGGCAGAATCAACGACGATGATGCCAAAAAGGGGGAAGGGAAAAAGCAAATAGCTGCTGGGAAAGTCAAGAAGAAGATCTTCCCTCCTGAACTGAAAGCTGCGGACAGAAAAAGGACTAGGTCCGTAGCTTCCATCGAAGCTGCTGAAGGTTCAGATCCGAAGATGTTGAGGTCCTCTGAGGATCCTGCTCTGGAACCTTTGTATAAGGAGATAGAGGAACAAATGCACCCTTGGTTGACCGCTCAGAAAGGATGGTGATGACTGAGGCGGAGAAGTTGGCGAAGATGAAGGAGATTTTGCTACTCAGTCAGATCCAACGGTTAAAAGAGTCCAATGAGTACCTGACTTCGCAGGTTCAGAAGAAGAAAATTGTGCCTTCTGGATCTCGAACGAAGACTCAGAGGAAGTTGGTGGTCAATCCAGATCAAGGTCCTCCTCCACTTCAGTTTGTGGAGGATTTCATCCCGATTGAGATGTTGGAGGTATGGATTCCGATCCGGAATAGGTGGGCGTACCTATTCTATGTGGTGGGGTTATGGGACGATCAATCTGAAGATAAAGACGTCATACTCCATCACTAGATGGCACAGGAGCATCCGAATCTCTGGGCTGAAATTATAAGACATGCTGACACTAAAGGTGTAGAGATCGCTCCTCCGGAATTCAAGAAGTATCCTCCTCCACTCTTCAGGAACTCCAAGCAACTGGACCGGAAAACAATATCAGAAGAAGTCGTTAGGGTAGGACGCGCTGCCAGGGCCGTTGGTGATCGGATCAGGATGAAGTAGGTCCTGAACCGAGTCTTGGAAATGTATGAAATTCCTCAAGCTGCTTGGAATAAGGATGAAGACTAGATCAGGAGCTAGTTGTTCAGGAAATTGTAATAGCTTCAGGATACTTGTATCTCTTATATCAATAAATGAAGTTATTTTGCTTTCCTGAGTACAACTTCTTGTTGACTCCTGAATTTACTTTTCTGTATCCTTATCAAGAACTGTACTAACCCATTCCTTGTTTTCATCTTATAGACTAAGTGCCTAGTTTGTCAGGTGGTACTGAGTTGTTTCACTGACTAAGTCAGTTGATTGTATAGATGAATAGGAATTTGCTTAAGGGTTTTGGCATCATCAAAAAGGGGGAAATTGTTGGGACAATCTGAGTATTTTGATTAGATCCCAAAACCCCTGATGAATTTGACTAAGTACAGTTGTTCAGGATTGTATAGTTCAGGGCAGTCAGGTTAGGAATTCAGTTCAGGGGGAACATGCTGAAGACTGAAGAATATTTGAGTCGACCCAATTTACTGAAGTCTGATGTGTAATCCATCCTGAAGAAGTCAGAGTCAGTCTTGCTGAAGATTGCCTGAACTGAAGCTGAAGAACAAAGCCTGATGATCCGTCCTGAAGACTATCCTGAAGTACCATTGGCTGATGTTTCTACTGAGTACTCTAAGCATACTCAGGACAGAACTTAGTTAGTGAAGAGTAAGTGTTACCTATCAGGCTGTGCTGAATGCACATAAGACCTGACTTAGGCATTGGTTGAGTTTACCTGAATCATGTAAGACCAAAGCAAAAAGGTTATACTTGCTGGGCTGAATAACCTATCAGGCTGTGCTGAATGCACATAAGAGCTGACTCGGGCCTTGGTTCAGTTCACCTGAATCATGTAAGTCCAAAGCAAAAAGGTTATTTATGCTATGGGACAAGAGACAAAGAGAATGTCAACAAGACTCCAATAAGACAAACATTTAGGCTGAGTCAATTACAAGAGACTCAGAGTATTGAATGTACGAGGAAGGACAAATGTCTGGAAGTCAACTAGCCATTAGAACGGAAAGCTAATGATCTTTCGACACGTATGTACGGAGTCTGCGCAGCATTTAATGCGGCATTCAATGCGTCTCAGAGTTGCAGGCGGCGGGACAAACTTGCCAGATTAAGCATGGCGATTAGGTCAAACAGTACTTCTAGCCTGCAACCACTCTAAAATAGGAAAGATTTGATTTTATCTCCTCCAACGGATCTATTTTGAATCTTGCCTATAAATATGGAGAGTCTTGCACCCATTCAAGGCTAATGGGAAATTTCCAAGAGAAAGCTCTCAAGAATCCAAGCTCTCAAAGCATACTATAAGCAACACTCTGCAATTAAATTTCCCTAGTGTTGTAGTAGGATTCACTCTGTATTTTCTTAGATCGATAGCTCTAATATTTAGCATTGTTTTGTATTGCTAGAGATATCTCAGTTGGAAACCAAGAATACCAAACCACTCAGGGTGTGAGATTGGTTGGTTAGAAGGACTGGGACTTGTGAAATGCGCAGGGGTCAGTTCCTAAGAGAGGAAGCTGGCTATCCTTGTCCCTTGGCACGTAAAACCAAGCACCTATCCTCAGGGTTTTGAGGATAGCTTCCTGTTAAATCAGGTCGTGGACGTAGGAGTTGGTTATCTCCGTACCACGTTAAAAAGACCGTTGTGTGCTGATTTACATTCTTGTTCAGGATCATAACTGTCATCATACTAAACTGAACATTCTGCATTGTTTTATATTCAGGACTGAATCAATCATCCTGAATCCTAATACTGTGCACTCAGCCTTAACCACCACTTTACTAAGCAAACTCGGAGAAAACATTTTCAGAAACTAAAACGAGTAGAAACTAAGGGCTCACTTTCCGCATGTACTCTAGCTCACTGAGGTAGTAGTCCAACTGACTTGCTTCCGAGCAGTCAGTAGGTTTGTTATCTCTACTGAGCTTCCGAGCACTTTACTCACACTCAGCTTATCTGACTCGTTACTGAACTGTCCCTGCTGCCCCTGTGGACCTTCAGCATACTGAGTAATTCAGGAAATCCTGACTGAGAGTGTTAGAGCATTTTTCTGAGTCTTTCAGAAAAATCTGACATCAGTGTATTCCCCCCCCCCCATACACTGATTATACTCGTTTCGGGACCAACACTTTTAGTGATTCGATCCTAGACTAAAGTTTTCATACTGCATAAACCAAATAAATATTTTGGCAAGAGCAACATTTGGTCTCATCCGGAAGCCGCTAATCCTTCTTTTTTTCTTGAACAAGTAATTCTTTTTCTTCTTTACTTTAATGTGCTACAATTCATAAGTCAAGATCATGTCATGTATTTTATGTGAAACTTATAGAAAATAGATCATTTATTTAAAATATATTACATGAATCAAAAATATTTTCGTGAATAATCTGTCAGTAATTGAAATGGATCCGTGTCACTTGCAATTATCTTCGAAAATAGATATTGTTGCTCAAGTTTAATTTTCGTTTTCTTTCTTTTCTTTTAAAATTTAATGAAAAAGTTTTCTGCCCAATTTGGGATTGTTTGTATATTTGATTTTTTATTGTATCAACAGGATTAGAAGCTATTATTTAAATACTAAATACTGTCCTCAATGTTTTTTTAAATGCATTATATATTTCATTTTATTATAAGAGTTTTATTATTATTATTCTTATTTTTTTTTTATTATTATTATTATTATTATTATTATTATTATTATTATTATTATTATTATTATTATTATTATTATTATTATTATTATTATCATCATCATCATCATCATCTTCATCTTTGTTGAAATCACTTTGTGCCGTAATCCTATTAATACATGACAAATTATATGCACTGATATATGTATTTTAGTTTTATTTTTTTATTTGGTTACCAACTACAAAGTTTCAAACTTATGTTCAATAGTTTAATAGATTATAAATATTGTACTACTAAAGCCACCTTTTAATCTAGAATAGATTATTATTATTATTATTTAATATATTTGTCAAAACAGGGTGCGTACATACTTAGAAGTGAATTTAGTTTCTTAAAATTTGTCCTGTAATCTTCATGCGTGTAGTTTTTCTCTTTAGATTATAAGTGTACCAGTTCTTCATAGTAATCGATAGTATGTATTACTTTAATTATTATTAACAATGTCATGTTATTATTTTAGGTAACGTGGACACTCTTTAAACTCATTCATGTATTTCGAGTTATCAAGACTTGAAGTGGGGATTCTTATTTAAACTATGGTTTGTCACTTTTAAATACTATATGTGATTAATTGTTATTATTTGCACGAACTTGCTATTATGAACTATGAATTATTATGTTCGGCGGGGTAAAGGCCGTATAACACTATGACTCAGCTATGTAATATGTTATGTTCGGCGGGGTAAAGACCATATAACGTATATAAATTATGGTTGGCAAAGCCAACACAGCTATGGGTAAGATTGTGTGTGAGATAATGATTTTGATTACATTTTGTATTTAACTGTTGACAAATATTTTTCCCCACTGAGCTTGTTGTTTGCTCATACCACTCCTTTGACATTCTTTGCAGATTGAGACTTATTGGAGTGGCGGTGAAGGCGAGGTGGACTGTGTGTGTTTAAATTGAATAATTCTTGTTTTATGTACACGAGACAATGCTTTTGAAATTTAAATTGAATAATTCTTGTTTAAATTGAATAATTCTTGTTTTATAAAGATTTTTTTTTCAGTCAAATATTACTTTTATAAGTTAGAGGTAATAATTTTTTCTTTGTTAGGTTTTAACGAAATGTGTTATTTTCTTTTCTTGTGTCTTAATTAAATCCTTTTAAAAAAAAAGTCTGAACTTTTTATACTAAATTTTGGGTTGTAACAGAAAATTAGAACATAATAAAATATTCAACAAGAATATAAATAATTTATTTAACAAAATTTTTTACTGATCATCCCTGAATCAAATCCACCCCCAGTCTCACTCCCACATGTATCATTCCAGTCAGAAGACTCAGGAACTGTCATACCAACCCTTTCGAAAAGGACAACCAACTATTTCTTTATCTTCGCTCCCTTGTGCTTTGACCTCCTCATTCATTTCTTCATCTTTTCCCCCTTTGTTGTTCCCTCTCCAACTCCTTTCTCACCTCGAAAATTTGGTGTTCTATGTAACGCCCCGCATGAAGAGATTTAAGCTATGGATTATAAGTAGCATTTAAGATAGGTTTAGAAGCGTTGATTAGTTCATAACATTGTTCCTAGGATTGTTTAGATCGATTTAGGTAGTCTTACCCCGTTAGGCCCTATTTCGTAGTTTAGATGACAGTTGCGGAGTATGAGTTGAAGTTTAGCCAGCTAGCACGTTTTGCTCACCATCTAGTCGACACCGAGTAAAAACGTATTCTTCGTTTCACTAAGGGGCTTAGGGCCGAGATTCAGCACGTTATAGTAGCGTTGGGGAACTTAACTTTTCCCGAGGTCTTGGAGAGAACGGAGCAAATGGCAGCTTGCTTGAAGGAAGAAGAGGATAGGAAGTCACGTGATAACAAGAGGAAATGGGAGCAATCCGGTGGAGCAAGGAAATTACCTAACCATGGTGTGCAAGGACAAGGAATGACTCAAGACTTTAGGCCTAGACAAGGAAACCAAGAGGCGATCACGACATGTTCGAAGTGTGGGAAGCCTAATAAGGGAGAGTGCCTTTTGGGGAAAGATGTTTGTTTTCGATGCTATAAACTGGGGCATAGAGCGCCTGATTGTCCAACTAGGGGAACTGCCCAAGCACGTGTATACTCGCTTACGGGAGAGCCGTATGAGGATCAATCTCCTTCGGAGACGTTGGCAGGTATGCCCACCTAGAATTCGATAACAATGACTACATTGTTTGATACCGGAGCAACACATTCCTTTATCTCGCATCATTGTCGCATGAAGATTGGTTGTAACACCCAAGGTTTAGCTGCATGGTTTTCGTCCCTTACTTTATAGATTTAGGCGTGTCTTAACTTTTCCTAGTATAGTCCTTTAAGTTTTTCATTCTTTAGTATTTATCCTTTGGCTAGTATTATTTCTTGATCCTTTTAGTATTAGAAGACTTTAGAACTTAAGTTGTGATACTTTTGGGATTTAGAAGTAATACCTAAGTTTTCGAATCTTAGGATTTAATTTATTAAGATTTTTAGTCCTTTACGAATAATATTAAGTAGTAATTGAGGATTTATTATTTTTGGGATTAGATATTATTAATTTTATGACGTTTCCAAATTAAGATGAGGAACACTTTATTGGAGAGAGAAATTTCAAAAGTCGTTACAAGGATGAGGGTATTTTTGGGAGATCAAGATTTTGTGTTAGTTAGTGTCCTTAATTATTTTATTAGGAGAGATACAATATTACCTTAGGAGGATTTTCGAATTTTAGACCTTAGGAATTAAATATTATGAAGTCTTGAGGTTGTTAGATTTATTATTATGATATTAGAAGATATTAGAAAGATTACCAAGATTTATCCAAGATATGACCAAGATTTCCCAAGAATGTTCCAAGATATGTTATGCCATATATTTCACATCTTCATTTTCGGCCAAGATACCATATCTAAGCCATATATTTGGCCAAGATACCTTAACCAAGCCAAAATTTCGGCCATCATCATCATATATTCACCAAGATTTCATTCAAGCCCTATATCTTTTCATATCTTTATTTTCGGCCCCTTCATGATCTAAAATCCCACATCAATTTCAACCCTATATATATGAGAACCAAGAAGCCCCTTTCATTATTCACAAAATTCAACAGCCCCTTTCATTATTCACAAAATTCAACAGCCCCTAGACTTATGAAATTTTGAAAATTATTGAGAGAGAGTAAGTTAGATATAATTTCGAGAGTTCTTAGAGAGTGAGTTGAGAGGTTTCGAGTTTTGCTTAAGGAAGAGAAAGTTGGAGGATCTATTCAAGGATTAGAAAGTCGGACGTACACACATAAATCGTTTCTTTTTCAAAGAAGTCAAGGTGGGGATTCATGGTGAAAAAGTGGTATTTATTAGTTCGATTTTTAAATGTTTTGTCGACGTATTTATATGTTTATATGCTAAGAAGAATGGGTACTTTTAGTACCAAGCATGGATGCCAAAGGGTGAAAACTCTTGTGGTGTCAACAGAAGCACGGATGCCAAATGGTGAAAACTCTTGTGGTGTCAACAGAATCACGGATGCCAAAGGGTGAATGTCCTTGTGGTATCATCAAAATCATGGATACTCTTGTAGTATCAACACGGATATGATTTAGTCGTATCAATCATGTATGTTTGGTATGTTTTCATGTATGCATGTCCATTATATTTAGATTTCGAACTAACGTCCCCACTGAGTGATTATTTTATGATTACTCACCCCTTTCACCTAAATTACATTTTTCAGATTATGTTGAGTAAAGGGCATGATGGCGAGCGGTGAAGGCGTGTGGATGAGATATATGAGAAAGATAAAAGTAAATGTACGATTTTCTTTATGCAAGTTATTTGTTTAATTAGTTTGGCAAGATTTTATGTTAAGGATTATGGCACTTCTAGTTTTCTTGAAGAGTTTCATTGCATTTTTTTATGATTTATGAAGTACTTGGATTTTAATTAATTGCAAGATATGTTTTCAATTAATATTATGCCTATTTAGTTTGATTGATGAGTCATGGAAGGTGAATTAGGATGCATGGTAGATATATATTTTAATTGAAATTTTATGAAATTATTAATTTGAGCTTTAGTAATTTTGCATGTGTAGGATTTGATGTGTTTCTGTCTTCCAGTAAGTTTTAAGGGATTTTACGGTTTTTTGATTCACATTTTTCGTAAATAAAATTTGATATTCGGTTACAGTTTTTAATTAGCTTTCCAACACATCTTGAATCGCATGATTTGGAGTTGTAACAAATTAGTTATGATTTTTTTGAAAAATATGTGGCAGTTTGTTGAGATTTCCGAATCTCGCGAATTTTTGATAAAAGTCAGTTACGGATAAAATTCGGTAAAAATCATAGATGAGTAATAGAGGCAGTCATTAACCAACATGAATTTTTGTAGAATTTTTCCAGTGGTTTAGTGTTTTAGATTGATTTATTTCGTTGATGACGCACTGCTGAAATTGTGCTGAAAGTATGAAATCTCTAAGAGTTTGTGAATTTGTGAGTTTTAATTTATGATCTATGAATTAGATTTATGTGAAATTGCATGATCAATAAGATTTTATATTTTTTAAGGCATGTATTTTATGTTTAGAAATTAATTGTTTAAGTTATGAAAGTATTTTGATTTTAGTCCCAAATGTTTTTAAAAGAAAAGAAAATTTTATTCCACACATATTAGTTCACGTTCTAAAAGATATTTTCCAAATTTATTAATTAAAAGTAAGACTTCCGTTGCAATATAAAAATTTAGGGCGTGACATTCTAGAACGGTAGAGTGATAGGAGCCGATCGAGTAGAATGAGGTGCACTTCTGACATTGGGACTGCTGGACAGCCTCACTGTGATTGCCCAGTCCTAGGATCTTCCCCTTCTCGACTCAGACCGCATTCAATCGATGTGGTCCTGGTATATAGTAGCAGGAGTTGGGTTCTCTAGGGTGGGTGTCATCTGCACATGGGCTAGGGTGATGACCTCTCTCCCGTTGTTCTGAAATTAAACAAAATAAAATTAAAATTTAATATTAATCAACAAAATAATTAAAAACTAATTAGAACTTACTTATAAAACATTTACGTGTATATCGATGGTGCGGTGGTAGGTGGAACCCTAGTCTCCTGGTTGACTTGGTGACTAAAACTCTGTCTCTTAATGTGGGAGGGCTAGCATCGATACTCCATCTCCTCTTGTAAAATTAAATTAAATTATTAAATATATAAGCGAGCATTAAATAATTAAATACTTACAAAAGCGAGATTGTGCTTGTAGATAGACTAAGAGTCAGTCCAATACTTGGTGATGCCTTCCCCCGTAGGGTCGCTCATCCAGTTTTATCGGGCCTTCTCGGACCTTTCCATCATAGTCGGATGCATCTAGTGGGCAAACCAAGTCGTCCCAAATGAGTCGACTATCTGGCGCTGTCCTCAGGTTGAATTCCGCCCCCTCCTCCTTCCACTTTCTTTTCATAGTTGATGTTGATCCCTCGGTGGTGAAGGTCTAGAGGAGGACTGAATAGACATACATGAAAATCTAAAAAATTATAAAACAAAGTTTCATAGAGCCTTCACAGTACCTTTGTTTTAAAGATAATCTACTAGGTTTTCGACAAAAGTTATAGCTGCAGACTCAGCTATAAAAGCAAAATATAAGACAACCTATAGAAAACATTTCAGAGTGATTTCTCACACTTTAAGAAGAGTTTTGAGAGATCTCCGTGTGCAGTGGAATATGTGTGAGTGTATAAAAATTAATATAAACAATAGAGATTGTTGCTGAGTCAATAACAAGTCTACTGTTGTAGTTTCCAAGTTTGGAAGTTTTATGTAATTTCAAAACAATGATACATGTATCAGTATTAGTAATTAGTAATGAATGAAGTAACAATAAATAAGATGCACAAATAGTTTATAGTCGGTCAGAGACTATAAAGTCTTCCTATATCCACTGTTACACCACTTAGGTACCAAATTCACTAAGATGATCACAGAAATCCTTTACCAATATTTTCCTCTAAGAACTAGCTCTCACACAAAACACTATTCTATTAACTCATAATACCAATGATTCACTCATAATCTTTTAACTTCACAAAGATAAATTTACACTAAGTAGACGTCAAAGTAAAAATAAAAATAAGTGGGGGATCAATAAAAAATTGTGATTCTTCTCTAAGAAATTTCTATCAAGCTAATCTATGAATCACAAAGAACTTTGTAACTCTCCTAAAGCTCTCTAAAAAGTATATTGCTAGCTCTAGGATTGCCCAGACTTGAATGCTTGAAAGCTCGAGTAGTTATTGTTGCTTCTTCAGGTTTCTTTCTCTAATATAGATGAAAAGTTATGACTCATCCGTTGGAGAATTCAAAAAAAAAATTCTGGATATAAGCCTTCATATGTGTGAGGTGATCATTCTTCTCCACTCACATTTGTACTGGGTGTACTATTGTCCTCTCTCTGATTTTTAAATCAATCTTCATTAATCTTCAGAAAATATCCCTAAATACTCACTAGTGAGTTCAACTTAATACTTCGTTAAATAGAGTGATTAAGGGTCTTCTAATTCATTCCTTGCTTAATCATCGTGTTTGATTCACAACAATTACATTCAGTTGTAAGTTCCCTTCTTGAACTGTAACCTTGCTCCTGCAAACTAGTCTTCAGTTGTAGTCATTAGGTTAAGATGCAGCTGTAAATCTTGTCTACACTACAAGAAATTTGAGAAATTGCCACGATAATATTTGTCCTAAAAACATCATTTTTCATCACAAAAGATCTTTTATGACGAATTTTTTTCGTTGCAAAGAACGCCGTTGTAAGTGCGTCGTATTTTGTAAATGCGACGTTATTTGAACTAATCATCTAAAGTCATTTTTTTGTGACGCTAAAGGTCATCGTCACTATATCATTTATCTATAGTGACAAATAAATCATCACATTTGACATCAAATTTCATCACTAAATATTATATTTTCTCACTAAAATTTTAACTGTCCATGATGAATTTAATTTATTGTCACTAATATACTAACTTTAGTGACGATTATCTATTTACTAAAAACATTGTTAAATTTTTGTGACACAATTTTCGTCACAATTTAGCTATCTATTTCGTCATATTTTATAAAATTCGTCACCAAAAAGTTACGCTTTAGTGACAAAATTTAGACCATTGTTATATGTATCCATATAATGACGATGCAATGCATCACGAAAGAGTGATTTTTTGACGAAAAAATTGATGTCATCAAATAATGTGAAAATGGTGATGAAATATTTTTGTCATAGTAAATACTATTATTCGGTGACGAATATGATAATTGTCACTAAACATTTAAATATGGCGACATTATATATTTCATCACAAAATAATTACTCTATTGTGACAAGTTTTATCATCTTTATATGTATACATACAATGACAAAACAATTTGTTACAAAAAATATTAAGTCTTAGTGACAAAAGTTATATTGTCACTAAATGATATATGAATAGTGATGAAATGGAATTGAATATATATGAAAATTATGGTTATAAACTAATTTAATTATTAAATGACAATAAATAAATATTTACAATGAGCACTTTCATAAGTTGTATCGACGATATAAGACCTATACGATCTTGAAAAAAAGGAACTGTTTTTTAATCAAGTGAAGCACTGTCTCAAAGTATATCTCTTGAACAACCACAACAATTCGCAATACATGCTAATTCTTGCCATAAACCTCTTTACCAGACCTACATATCGTACTTAAGTTGTCAAAATTCCAAAGGCTGCCATTATCAAGTGTAATCCTTAAAAAATAATGTTCCACAATTATACACAGGACATAAATAACTTTCTAAAAGGCATAAACACAAAGACCTGTTTCCATTTTTTCAACTGATTATCTCAAGACTCATCAATTTATGAAGAACACATATTTATGGATGCATAGGAACACATTATCAATAATGTGATCCAATTAATAACAATGAACTTACTCTAATTAATTAAACTTGGTATCTCTCATTTTCAATTTTAAATCCACTCTTGTATCCCTACAATATCCTCGTAATTTTGCTTATATAAAGACAGGAAATGAGCAAAAATATCTTAACAATAATATTGTACCTGATTGAAGGAGTCGGGTCGGCTCGGCAGGTGGGGGTCATTTCAAAAAAATAATGACTCTTCTTTGTTCGTTTCAGGAGCATCATTACTACTTCTTCATTATCAAGTAATCCCTACAGATTGTTTCCAAACGGTTTATTCCAGTGGCGCCGCTGCATTCTCGATTGAAGATTATGGTGCCGCAAAATAAAATTCTCCATTGATGATTTTGCATATTCTCAATTTAATTTTGTTGATCCAATTGGTGGAGGGGATGAACCGAAAATGACAAAAGATGATGAAAGAGGTAGTAGATTGAGAGAGATGACATAGAGAAGGTGAGAATGGCGGCGGCCAGTATGCGAGAATGAATGATGAGAGTATGTTCAATATTTAGAATTATTATTATTAGGTTTCAATAATAATTTATTATTTTATTTAAAATATTCAATTCAATTTAATA
>JAPKLY010001074.1:0-15362 GCA_026898435.1 Prunella vulgaris
CAAGTTCCATCTTATGCCAAATTTTTGAAAGATTTGTGTACTGTAAAGAGAAAACTACATGTTCAAAATAATGCATTTTTAACAGAGAGTGTAAGTTCAATTTTTCAACAAGAAACCCCTCCTAAATATAAAGATCCTGGTTGTCCAACAATATCTTGTATTATTGGGAATACAAAAGTAGAACATGCACTTCTTGATCTTGGTGCGAGTGTTAACCTTTTACCGTTTTCAGTGTATAAACAACTGGATTTGGGAGAATTAAGGAAACCTACTGTCACACTTCAATTGGCAGATCGTTCTATAAAAATTCCAAGAGGTATAGTAGAGGATGTGTTAGTGCAAATTGATAAATTCTATTTTCCGGTAGATTTTATTGTTTTAGACACATGCCCAGTCTCAAATCCATCATCTCAACATCCAATCATTTTAGGAAGACCATTTCTTGCAACTTCTAATGCTTTAATAAACTGTAGAAATGGTGTTTTAAATCTTTCTTTTGGAAATATGACTTTGGAGTTAAATGTTTTTAACATTTCTAAGCAACCACAAAGTAATGATGATGCTAATGAAATTGATGTAATTGAGACATGTACGCTTGAACAATTGATAACCTCATTTTCTGATCCATTAGAAAATTTGATAAATGATTGTGTCAATGATAACAGTTCGGAGTTTGATTCCATTCCTATGATTTCATAAGTTTCAAAGCTTAATGAATGGAAACCCAAATTTGAACAATTATCAAAGTCCGAAAAGGCTCCAACCCCGTCAAGCGAGCAACCTCCAGTTTTAGAGTGGAAGCCTTTACCATCAAATTTGAAATATGCTTTTTTGGGTGCTAATGATACTTATCCGGTAATAATATCCTCTAAATAAAGTTATGATCAAGAGCATAAATTATTAAAGGTATTAAAGAATCACAAGCATGCGATAGGGTGGTCTATATCAGATATAAAAGGAATTAGCCCATTAATTTGCACTCATAATATTTATTTAGAGGAAAATACTAAACCCTCTAGGCAAATGCAACGAAGACTTAACCCTAATATGAAAGAAGTGGTGAGAAATGAAGTTATTAAGCTATTAGACAATGACATTATCTATCCTATCTCTGATAGTAAATGGGTAAGTCCTACTCAAGTTGTGCCTAAGAAATCTGGAGTAACTGTAGTAAAAAATGATAAAAATGAATTGATTCCAACTAGGACTGTTACTGGTTGGCGTGTATGCATTGACTACAGAAAATTAAATTTAATGACAAGAAAAGATCATTTTCCTTTACCTTTTATGGACCAAATTTTGGAAAGAATTGCTGGGCAAGAATTTTATTGCTTCTTAGATGGATATTCAGGGTATAATCAAATTGCAATTGCACTAGAAGATCAGGAAAAAACAACATTTACATGTCCTTTAGGAACGTTTGCATATCGTAGAATGCCATTTGGATTATGTAATGCCCCAGCAACATTCCAAAGATGTATGGTAAGTATTTTCAGTGACATGGTTGAACGTTTTCTTGAAGTTTTCATGGACGATTTCTCTGTCTTTGGAAATTCTTTTGATGATTGCTTAATAAACTTGGCTAAAGTCTTAGCTAGATGTGAGGAGAAAAATCTTGTTCTTAACTGGGAAAAATGTCATTTCATGGTAACTGAAGGAATTGTGTTAGGCCACATTGTTTCATTAAAGGGAATAGAAGTTGACAGGTCCAAAATTGATCTAATAGCCAACCTACCAACACCAAAATCAGTTAAAGATATTAGATCATTTCTAGGACATGCAGGTTTTTATAGAAGGTTCATAAAATTTTTAGCACAATTTCAAGACCATTATGCAACCTTTTATTAAAAGATATAGTATTCAAGTGGAATGACTCTTGTGAAAAGGCTTTTGTAACACTCAAAGAAATGCTCACTTCTACACCTATTATGCAACCTCCTGATTGGACTCTACCTTTTATAATTATGTGTGATTCTAGTGATTATGCTGTTGGAGCCGTGTTAGGACAGAGAAAAGATAAGAAACCTTATGTGATATATTATGCAAGTAAAACTCTTAACAGTGCTCAAATGAATTATTCCACTACTGAAAAAGAATTACTTGCTGTAGTATTTGCACTAGAAAAATTTAGATCTTATCTTGTTGGCTCATCTATTGTTGTTTATACTGATCATTCGGCTTTAAAATATCTACTAGCAAAGAAAGATGCAAAGCCAAGATTAATTAGGTGGATACTTTTACTTCAAGAATTTGATATAATAATCAAAGATAAAAAGGGAGTGGAAAATGTAGTGGCCGATCACTTATCCAGACTTACATGTGATGAATCTTTCGAGGTAAGCCCCATAAATGACTCTGTTCCCGATGAGCAATTATTCACCGTGTCTAATGGTCCATGGTTTGTGGATATTGCTAACTTTCTTGCGACAGGTCAAATTCCAATCCATTGGAATGCTCAAGATAAAAAGAAATTTTTTAGGGAAGTAAGAAATTTCTTTTGGGATGACCCATATCTTTTTAAATATTGTCCTGATCAAATATTAAGAAGATGTGTACCAGATAATGAGATTCAAAGTATAATAAATTTTTCTAATCATCTTAATGAACCGAGCTTCCATCTAATCGATGGACTCTCCATCTAGCATCCTAAAGGCCTCGAACTTCCTGATGGCCAAATCCCGCTTGTTCTCCTTGATCTTCTCTGAGCCCTCACTCATCTCCTTCAAGGCATCCTAGATCTCCTTCGCAGTTGTCAGATGCATGCGCCTAACCGAGTTCTCGTAAGAAACGGTGTGGAGTATAATGTTCTTCGCAACATTATCCAGTCCGATTTGCTTAATCTGATCAACAGTAAGTGCGGACCTCTACACAGGCTCATCTCCGGCAGTCGGAACAGGGACATTGCCAGCTACAGGCTAGGTGGTCTGAAGATTCCTCATAAATCTGATAGGACCATGCTCAATCACCTGGGGCATCTGATCAGGGATGTAGTAGAGATGTGCCAGAACCCTGTATTTCCAATTGTCATAATTATCAATAGAGAACTCAGGAAGACTGCCTTCAAGGCGCTTAGAACCGGATGCCATGAATGCAAGTTTTCAGAAACAAGATCTGTTCAGTTGACCACCAAAAGTTTCTTCTCAGACTGTTGGTAAACAAAGTCAGTGGTCTTTTGAACCACTGCTCTGATACCACTTGTTGGTCCCGAAACGAGTATAATCAGTGTATGGGGGGAATACACTGATGTCAGATTTTTCTGAATACTCAGAAAAATGCTCTACACGCTCAGTCAGGAAGATCCTGATGATACTCAGCAAAACTGATAGTCAGCAGGGGCAGTAGGGACAAGTCAGTAATGGAGTCAGATAGGCTGAGTGTGAGTAATGTGCTCAGAAGCTCAGTAGAGATAACAAACCTGCTGACTGCTCGAGGCAAGTCAGTTGGACTACTATCTCAGTAAGCTAGAGTACAAGAGGAATGTGAGCCCTTAGTTTCTACTCGTTTTAGTTTCTGAAAACGTTTTGTCTAACTTGCTTAGTAAATGGTGGTTAAGGCTGGTGCACAGTTTTATTGATCAGGATGAAGAATCAGTCCTGATAGTTTTCTAAATAATGCAGTATGCTCAGTGTAATATGATGACAGTAATGATCCTGAACAAGAATGTAAATCAGCACACAAGGGTCTTTTTAACGTGGTTCGGAGATAACCAACTCCTAAGTCCACGACCAGATTTAACAGGAAGCTATCCTCAAAACCCTGAGGATAGGTACTTGGTTTTTACGATCCAAGGGACACGAATAGCCAACTTCCTTTCTTAAGAATTGACCCCTGGGTGGTTTTACAAGTCCCAGTCCTTCTAACCAACCAATCTCACACCCTGAGTGGTTTGGTATTCTTGGTTTCCAACTAAGGATAGCCCTAGCAACACAATGCAGTGCTAAAGATTAGAGCTATCAATACTAAGCAAATACAGTGAGAATCCTACTACAACACTAGGGAAATTTAGATTCAGAGTGTTGTACAAAGTATGCTTTGAGTGCTGGATTCTTGAGAGCTTTAGCTTGAAAATTTCCCGTTAGCATTGAATGGGTGCAGGGCTCTCTGTATTTATAGGTAAGATTTGAAAAAGATCCGTTGGAGGATATCTTTACAAATCTTTTCTATTTAGGGTAGTTGCAGGCTAGATGTACTGTTGACCTAATTACCATGCTTAATCTGGCAATCTTTGTCCTGCAGTCTGCAACTCTGAGATGCATTAAATGCCTCATTAATTGCTGCGCAAACTCCGTACATGCGTGTCGAAAGACCATTGGCTCTCCGTACAAATGGATAGTTGACCACCTGACACTTGTCCTTCCTCGTACATTCAATACTCTGAGTCTCTTGTTAATAACTCAGACTGAATGTTTGTCTTTATCGGAGTCTTACTGACATTCTCTTTGTCTCTTTGTCCCATAGCATAAATAACCTTTTTGCTTTGGACTTACATGGATCAGGTAAACTGAACCAAGGCCTAACTCAGATCTTTCGAGCATTCAGCTCGGCATGATAGATTATTCAGCCCAGTATGTGTAACCTTTTTGCTTTGGACTTACATGAGTCAGATAAACTGACCCAAGGCCTAAGTCAGGTCTTACGAGCATTCAGCTCAGCCTGATAGGTTACACTTACTCTTCGCTAACTAAGTTCTGTCCTGAGCATGCATAGTGTACTCAGTAGAAACATCAGTCAATGGAACTCCGGATTGTTTTCAAGATGGATCTTCAAGCTTCGGTGTTCAGCTTCAGTTCAGGCAATCTTCAGCAAGACTGACTCTGACCTTCTTCAGGATGAATTTCACTTCAGACTTCAAATAATTGGGTCGACTCCAATATTCTTCTGTCTTCAACACGTTCCCCCTGAATTGAATCCCTAACCTGACTATCCTGAACTAGACAATCCTGAACAACTGTACTTTGGCAAATTCATCAGGGGTTTTGGGATCTAATCAAAATACTCAGATTGTCCCAACAGTTAGATATAATGTTCAATTCATATTGATCTAGATTGTGATTTGAGTGTCGAATTCTTAATCAAGAAATTAAAATTGTTTATTAAAATATGTTATGCATGCTTAAGACCATTAAATGCTTTCTATTTGATTAATGAATAATGTGGATTGAGATTTTGAATTCTGTGTATATAAATTTTTGATTGGACTCGAGAAATTTGATAATTTAACAACGATAACTTAGAACAATGTGAGAGATTGTAGTGAGAGATTAATTGAGCATCTTGAGTACCTTTTTGAGAAAAGATTGGTCAATTCACCAGATAGAAAATTAATTTATTTTGACGATTTTAATGAGGATTCTTGAGAGACAAATTCCGATAAACTGATGATAGATAGTGTCTTAAATTGAACAAACATAGGCTTCAAATATTATCTAACTAATTGGGGGAATTCTAAAGGATAATAATTAGTGTTCGTCCCAGATAAGGCAAACAGGTGTATGGTGGGATACACTTGTACTTAAAAACTTAAATAACAAACATAATATTGAATAAATGACACATGTAGCCTATATAACTTTAACAGGGGACTTAGATGTAGCCTGTTGATGTTTCAGAGAGGCTGGAGATTGATAACTTTCCAACTACAAGGTAGGGTGACCTGTGAGTTAAATAACTATCAATACTAGCATATAGGCAGGGGATTAAGGTTCAAAACGAATTTTACACCCTTAAAAAGATTTTCACCCTCAACACACACAAAAAGAATAAAGCAGTAAATGACACAATTATATATAGTGGTTCAGAGTTAAACTCTCCTATATCCACTTTTCCTGATATAACTGGAGAATTCCTTAACTTCAAATTCCTTGATTTATAGTGCCAAAGTACACTGATAAAGAACACAACTTAGCTTTGATTCCTAGGATTATCATGTGTCACGCCCTAAATTTCTAAATATTTCAAATCAGCGGAAGTCTCACATTTAATTAATAAAAACATTCTTTAGGACGTGCACCCATTTTACTAGCAATAAAATTCTTTTCTTTGAAAATCCTTGTTGAACTAAAATCAAACTTTCACGACAAATTTCTCATTCAATACATCCATAGAAATCATAAAAAAATACCTTGACAAACATTCATAACATATTTCAATAATATTCACTTAACATATTCATAGGAATCACAAAAGTAACCTATAACATGCTTCAATAATATTCACATGTGAATTAAACTTATACTAACATCATTCAACACGTAAGACATCAATTAAATCATGCAATAATACTTAAATAATTCAAGAACAGCAGCTAGGACATAAAACTCACGAAAACAGCCTGGGTGTACTCACCAAAACTGGTTGTGTATAAAAACAGTCCACTAACTAATACCAAATCCATGTTCTTTAATACTATTATCTTGCCAAATCATCTAAGACCTCTAAATACTCAAATAAATCATATTAAACATATTTTAAAGACTTGCCACGAAAATTCACTTTTTAAAACACTTGAAAAGCTCGTAAAACAAAGATAAAGGACTAATTTTGAGCTGAAACTTTAAAACGATTTTGCTCCTGGTTTTATGTCCAAAATACTTAACATTTTATGGCTAATAAACTGCCAAAATTTCACAAGTAGGCTGGGCATAAATTCGGTATTTTGAAAACAAGAATTTTGAGGACTAGAAACACATAAAGGACTAAAACTGGAACCTCGACTTTCACTAAGTAAAAACTCATGAAAATTGGTCAACGTGCATATTAAATCATGGCAAACATTCTGGTAAAATTTCATAATTTTTGGAGTTATAAAACTTAACTTATCGATCATGCAAACTAAGGACAATAACTAATTTTCTTAAGAACAATTAAACACATAAATTAACACTTAATCATGCGTATAAAATTTGAACCATCAGCTGCCATATTATTAAATAAATTCATCAACTTAACTCCTAATAATCATGCAAATTAACACATAATCAAATAATAATACCTCATATAAATCTATAATAAAAATCCCATAATTCATCCAAACCATAGCATATCCTAAATCAATCATCTACGTGTCCATGCACTCATCGAATTAAAACATGCAAACGTCTAGTCTTGTGGCAAACATAAAGTGCCGAAAACATATTAAAAATACTTACAACATAAATAAAAGCCTACTTGGAATTTATTAATTAAACTTCATCCATTAACTTCTTCTTCAACTCGCATCACATCCACCTTCCTCCGCATTGCCAATCTCATCACCTTTACTCTTGAAAATCTGAAAATATGATTCGGTGAAGGGGTGAGCAATTATAAAATAATCACTCCGTGGGGATAGTTTAGTTCGAAGTCTAAATATAAAGGACACAATAACATGTAAACATACCCTTCATTCTTAACATATGATACGACTTTCGTATCCATTCATTGATGATATAGCTGATCATCCTTAACATATATTTGACAATATAGCTGATTGTCCATTCATAGATTTATGGTAGAGCTGACCATCCATTCATATTACCACATAAACACATAATTGCATCAAACTAAATATTTAAAAGTCGAACTATAGTTACCACTTTTCACCGTTTAAACCCCCACCTTTTCTTGACTTGAAAATAGAGAAGTGTTGTACGTTGGCTTGACTAATCCTTGTGCTCGAATCTTACTCCATTCCTCACTCAAAATTGCTGAGACTTGCTCTCTTTCTATCTCTACAAGCTGCTGGAAAAACTGGTCCTATAGCTTCATATGTTGGCCGAAAATTTGGTGCTAGAGGCTGCCGAAAAATCTTGGGTGTCTAGGGGTCTTAGGGACTTGATCAATATATATTTATAGAGTTGGAAAAGTTGGGTTTGGGGCTGAAAAAGGTGCTGGCCGAAATTGCAAGGAAAAGGCAAGAAAATTGGCCCAATATCTTGTTGTATCTCTATTTCCACACTTGGCAACTTATTTCCTTATTTAAAAGATCCTTACTAACTCTTTATTCTTATGATACTTAACCTTCAAGTATGCACTATTCTCTTGCATAAGAATGTGACTTATTTCCATAAATAAAGATACTAGAAATCCTTGTCTTAATACTCCTTATTTTTCGAAAATTCTTATAACTCTAAGACCCAATATTTTCGAAAATACTACTAATACTATCCCAAGTATTATTTAATCCTATTCTTGGTCAAATCCTCATAAAGTCAAATCCCTATATTTAATTCCTCAATTACTAACATGCCCTTAATGAATTAATACTTAAGGAAACACTATTCTTAAAGGACTAATACTATAACCTCAACAATAATACTTCTTATCCTTACACTAAATAATTCGACACTTAGTACTAATCTTAAGAGTCCAATTAATACTAATTGGGACAACTAATACTAAGCAACTAATTAAGAAATACTAAGGCATAACAACTTAAAGGACTAAACCTTGCACTCTCTAAACTCACGCCCAAAACAAAATAATAAAGGACTAAAAGCTGCTGCCTATTTTGGGGTGTTACATCATGAGTCCTAGTCCTCTATAGATTTCAGACTGAGTACAATTCTCAGCTTACTTTAAGACTACTCTCCACCTAAACCTCTCAGCTTTTGGCTTTGAGTGGGTTCTAACTAGTTTGAGATAGCCCTTCACAATGCAGAATAATTTCTGGGCTTGGACTATCTCAGTAGGCTTCTAAGGATATTACAGTGCAAGCCTAATATATAGAGTAGAACTCTAAGAGTATGAAAATACTTGGGAAACTATAGATTTTTCGAGTGATTTCTTGAATGCTTTTGAGAGTTGAGTGCTTGAGTTCTAGAGAGTTTGAGTGTTTCCCGTACCTCTCTCATCTTCAGACTCTGTATTTATAGACATGATTTAAAAACTTTCCGTTGGAGAAAGGTTTTCAAATCATGCTATTCTGGTAAATCAAAATTCCTCAAATATTCATGCAGTCAATCTAAGCATTAATTAGTGATAGCTCATTAAATGCTTGCTCGGAATTAATGCAGCTGCCTTCGTAGTTTTTGTCATCCTAGGTTGTTGGTTGCTTCTGACTTTGGTATTGTCACTTCTTAAGGTGACTTGGAACATTCCTTATGTTGCATTTAATCCTTCTCTAAGTGTTGCACCAACCTCATTAAATGTTTTGGTAACTGATAGTGTTGTGGTATCGTGGAGTTGAAGTATTGTTCAAAGTGTGGTCGACACTCAAGACAACACTTAATGTGTTCAGAATAATATAGAGAGAATAAGTAAACATCGGAAGACTTTGAACACAAGGATTAACTCAATCTTTCCACAAACTAAATTAGTTTGTGGCGGCCTCAAGGCTGAAATTTCACTGACTTGGAGAAAGTGATTACAAAAATAAATTCAAGTCTTGGGAACATTCCTTCCAAATCTCAAACATAAAATCGGATAAAATATCCAAACAAGTTCCCAAATGGCAAACCTAGATTGTTAAGTCTAAGCCTACTTCAAGCACAAACTTCCACTACCTGTGAACAGCTCAGCAAAACGTATGGGATAATACTATACACAGTGTTGTACAGAATGTAAGCAACACATGTGAAAATACTACACTAAAACCGTAAAATAGGTTCCTATAAATGCGCTATACTTCAGTATGTAGTGTTAGGTTTCTCTCATGGTTTCTGGATGTATTCCTCATCTATTTACAGAGTTGGAAAATGAATCAGTCCATCAATGAAGTGGATATCATGGAGAGAGGTTGAGATCCACTTTTGTAGGAGTTGAGGTAACTTCCATGTAACTTCATTTCTTTAACTCTCGGTTCCTTTTATTCTAGGTCATTCCAGATGTTCAGATCCTTCCAGATGTATCATGAATATTCTTGGACTTGAGAATAACTGCCGTTGACCATTGTTGACCAGGGACAGCACCAAGGACAACCATTCAAGCAACACTAATCAGTTAATCGCTGGAAAATATTTCCTGAAGGATGTTGACCTGAAATGATAGCAAAGATAATTCAAACAACACTAAAAAGTTAGTCGTTAGAACGAATATCCTAGAGGATGGGTGTGATTCCAGATGTGATCAGCGCTGGTCTCAACACTCACTTCAACAATCTCCTTCAATCACACATGTCCGCAAACACTCAACCTGATGCATACAAAATTAGAGTATGACAAAGGCACAACAGTTGTTAGTTTGAGTACAGTGCAATTATAGATAAGAACTTGGTGCACATTTAAACAGAGTATGATAAACGCACAACAATTTCTTCATGAATAACAATGGGAAAGACATCCTAAGAGCTATTAATTCAACATCAAAACAGAAGGAACAATATCAGAGTCAGAAGGGCAGAATAAGTATCAGTATTCAGGCTACATCAACTTCAAATACTTAGCAATGTTAGTGGGATCAGAATTTGTGATCAGAGCAGAGTTAATCAGTTAACTCCAGCAGTAGCAATCTCCCCATAACATTAAGAACTCCCCCTAAGTAGCAGCATCAGTAGTATCAGCATCCGCATTGACAGGATCTGCAGGTGTTGCCTCAGGGATGGCAACATCAACGACATCATTACCAGCAACAGCAACATTAACCTCATCGATTATATCCTCAATCTCAACATTGCCAGATCCAGAGCTTTCAACAGCAGCAGGTTCATTTGTTGGCGCATAAGTTGATATTTCTCCCCCAGTGGATGTGGATAGGAGAGATTTCCAAAATGTGCTCCACTCTTCAAGTATATCAGCCTGCCTGATAATAGATGTAGCTTGGAGTCTGAGAGGTGAGACTTCCTTGGCAAGAGCAGCAGCCTGTTCTTTAATGTACCTGTGATGAACAGTAACAGATACTACCTCACCAGATATGGAAGTAGGTGCAGTGCGAGCAGGAGTGTTGCCAATAGTAGGGGCAACATTCGGTTTATCAGTGGCCGGAACAGATGCAGTAGCAGGAGGGTTGTAAGGCAGATCAATCACACAATTTCCTTCAAGCAGGGGCTTAGCAATACCAAGAGTCAGTGGGTGAGTGGACAAATGTTCTCCACCAGTCCTTGCAGCTCCTTGATTCATCAACAACCCATGAATCAAAGCAGGATATGGCAGCTTTCCAATCTTGGACACTCTACCACTAAACCCAACCATGTTTGCATAGAAAACCTCACCAAGATTAAAGGGCAGGTTCGTACCAATTTTGTAGATCAGACATGATGGGGAATTAAACGCGGATCTATTCGGGATTCACGCAAAATACATATTTAAGTTTACAATTAATATCATGATTTAAACATAATTAAAACAAATAATTATATACCCAACAAACAGAGTTGGATATGAGGTGGGAGAAATGAGTAATCTCCCATGTATCCAGTTCGGACCTGAAGATGAAATTCCAGTTCAAAGACCACACAGCGATGCGTTAGTGGTGACAATGGAAATTGGAGGATATGATGTTGCTAGAGTCTTCATAAACACTGGAAGCTCAACAGATATCATTTTTTATGAATGCCTGGTAAAAATAAATTTGAATGTGGAGCTTAAAGCAGTCGATACAACACTTTTTGGATTCACCGGAGGAGCCATCCATCCCAAAGGGCAGGTATCCCTTCAGGTCAGAATGGGAAGCCCACCGGCATGCAATGTGAAGATAGTAAATTTTCTGGTAGTGGATGCCCCTTCATCTTATAATGTGATTTTGGGGAGACCATCTCTGAATCTTTTTCGAGCAGTTGTTTCCACGTACCATATGAAGCTAAAATTACCAGTAGAGGAGGGAGTAGCAGAGCTGGTAGGAGATCAGTGCTGCTCCAGGAAATGCTATGTTGAGACAGTAAAGAAAGCCACGCAATATGTAAAAACGGATGAAACCAGGGGAGATGACCCTGTGGCAAAAATGATGAAAAAGATAAAGCAAATGGAAGAGGAGCCGGAGATGAAAATTCAGGTGGAAGAAGAACTTATGCCTGTGGAGTTATTCCCAAATAAAGTTGGGTTCACCACCAGAGTTGGAACACAGATGACAAGTCAGATAGCAGAATCAGTTGTTAGATGTTTAAGAAAAAATGCAGATTTATTCGCATTCCAACTAGAGGATCTGGTAGGCATCGACCCAGAAGTGGCTCTGCATAGTTTGAATATTGACCCTAATTGCAAACCTGTGAAACAAAAGTTGAGGCAATTTGGGTATGAAAAGGATCAAATCATAAGGAAAGAAGTGGAGAAGCTCCTAAGAGCAAAGCATATATAGGAGGTGCAATTCCCAAAATGGCTGTCTAATGCTGTTATGGTGGCAAAAGGAGCTGGAGCCTGGAGGATGTGCATAGACTTTCGATATCAGAATAAGGCATGCAATAAAGATCATTATTCTTAACCAAGAATTGACCAGCTTGTGGACTCAACGTCCGGATGTGAATTGTTATCGATGATGGACGCCTATCAAGGTTACCATCAAATATGGATGAAACGGGAAGATGTGCCCAGAGCTTGCTTTGTGGTGTCTTGTGGCACCTACGCATATGTGAAAATGCCTTTTGGATTAAAGAATGCTGGTGCCACCTACCAAAGAATGGTAGACCTGGTATTCAAGAAACAAATTGGTCGTAAAATGGAAGTATACGTAGATGATATGCTCGTGAAAAGTTTCCAAGCAAAAGATCATGCTTCAGATCTGGAGGAAATATTTGGAGTAATCAGAGCTTATCAGATTCTACTAAACCCTTTGAAGTGCGCATTTGGGGTGAGATCTAGAAAGTTTCTAGGGTATATGGTAACTCCCAGAGGCATTGAGGTAAACCAGGCAAAGGTGAAAGCAATTCTTGATATGCAATCACCTAGAAACTTGAAAGAAGCACAAAAGTTGAATGGGCGTATTGCAGCTCTTAGTCGTTTCATCTCTCGTGCAGCGGAGAAGAGTTTGCCTTTCTTTAAGATATTGAGGAAAGGCTCAAAGTTTGAGTGGAATGAAGAATGCCAAAGAGCTTTTGAAGATCTGAAAGATCATTTGAAAAGAATGCCCCTACTCACCAAACCGGTGCCGAAGGCACCTTATATCTATACTTCTCAGTGGGAGAATATGCGCTGAGTTTTGTCCTGATAACAGAGGAGGAAGGGAAACAATTGCCCATATATTATATCAGCAAGATAATGCAAGGACCAGAAGTGAGATATTCTGAGATCGAGAAGTCTGTTCTGGCTGTGATGGTGACAGTCAGAAGACTCAGGCCGTATTTTTTATCGCACAAAGTAATTGTGAGAACTAATCTACCCATGAGATCTATAATGGGTAGACCAGACCTGTCTGGCAGAATGGTCAAGTGGGCAGTGGAGCTGGGAGAGAGTATGATCTCGAGTTTGAGCCCAGAACTGCCATTAAGGTGCAGGCCTTAGCGGATTTTATCCAAGAAACAACAAACGTGGATAAACCTGAGATCTGGAATGCGTTTGTGGATGAATCTTCATCAACAGCTGGGTGTGGGGTAGGAATTATGATAATTCCTCCCACCGGAGAGGAGTTGCAATTTGCAGTCAAGTTGAAGTTCAAAGCTTCAAACAATGAGGCTGAATATGAGGCACTCTTGAGAGGAATGCAGTTGATGTGGGAGATGGGCGCGCAGAGAGCTGTCATCTATTCAGACTCACAGCTGGTTATCCAACAACTCTTGGGGCGCGCAGAGAGCTGTCATCTATGCAGAATTGGCTGAAAAGGTCAAGAAAAAGTTTGAAGAACTTAGGGTTGAGCAAATTCCCAGAGAGGAAAATGGCATAGCGGATTATCTGGCTAAACTGGCCAGCTCCGCAGAGGAAGGAATGCCAGGAAAGATCACTTTGTTCACAGCAGAAGAGAAAATTCATCTCCCAGAAGTACATTCCATATCTGAAGGAGATGATTGGAGGATCCCAATCATCCAATTTTTCAGAACTGGAGAGGGAACAGAAGCAGTTAAGAAAAGAGCCCGTATAAGGTATTGTATGATCGGAGATGATTTATACAGAAGAACATTTTCCCAGCCACACTCGAGGTGTCTCTCAGAGAAGGAAGGGAATTATGTGTTAAGGGAAATCCATGAAGGATGCTGCGGCAGTCATGCTGGATTCAAAGAGTTAGCTAGGAAGGTCTTGCGAGCTGGACACTATTGGCCAACTTTAACAAGAGATGCTCGAGAGCTGGTCATGAAGTGTGCTAAATGCCAAAAGCATGGACTTATAATACACACACTAGCTGAAGAGATGGGTCTGATGTTCTCTCCATGCCCATTCGATAAATGGGGCATCGACATTGTGGGAAAATTTCCCACGGCAGCTGGAGGAAAAGTCTTCATGATAGTGGCTGTTGATTACTTCACAAAGTGGGTAGAAGCGGAAGCAGTAAGAAAAATTGATGAAACAACCATCATAAAATTCATATGGAAGAATATATGATGCAGATATGGGATACCACGAATCCTGATATCGGATAATGGAACCTAGTTTGTAGGAGCCCGAGTTCAGAATTGGTGTTCAGAGATGAACATTCAGCAGAGGTTCGCAGCAGTAGCTCATCCTCAAGCCAATGGGCAAGTAGAAGTTACTAATCGCACCATAGTAAATGGAATTAAAACTCGTCTATCCAGAGCTGGAGGAGATTGGGTAGAAGAAATAGAGCCAGTATTATGGGCATACAGGACCAGCACCAAAACTGCCACTGGAGAATCGCCTTTTAGTTTGGTGTATGGAGCCCCAGCTGTGATCCCAGTTGAAGTAGGAATCAGAACACATCGCATATTGATGTATGATGAAGAGCAAAACACGAAGTTGATGAGAGAAAACCTGGATTTATTGGAGGAAGAAAGAGAGATGTCAAATCTAAGAATGGAAAAGTATAAAAGCAAAGTGAAGGCTGCACATGATAAGAAGGTAAGAGTGAAAAAATTGGAAAAAGGAGATCCGGTTCTGTGAAGAGCTGATGCTCTCAAACCAACTGGCAAATTGGATCCTAATTGGGAAGGCCCTTATGTGGTGACAAAAGTTTTGAAAGGAGGAGCGTATGAATTGACAGATGAGAATGGCTATCAGTTGCCACGTCCATGGAACATTTCGAACCTGAAGAAGTATTATGCCTAGATGAGCATGAGCTCAGAGATTCTGAGCAGTTCCTTTTTTATTATTTTTAAATCAAAGATGTAAGAGATGTTAGGATGAAGTATGATTTTATGAATTCAATGAAGCCCTATTAGAGTTGAGGAATTTCAGTTCTGGTAGATGATTATGCAATACGAGTACGAAGAAAACTCTTGATAAATTGAAATCTCCAGCTCTTAAATCAATCAAGAACTGGAGAGAGTAGAATTGGAGAAATTTTTTGAAAAATTTGAATTTTAAAAAGTTCTTAAATAAACTTCCAAAGAAGTTCAATTAAGAACTGGA
>JAPKLY010001074.1:15372-40248 GCA_026898435.1 Prunella vulgaris
CTTCCAGAGAAGTTCAATCAAGAACTGGAGAGAGTAGAATTGGAGAATTTTTTTGAAGAATTTGTATTTTAAAGTTCTTAAATAAACTTCCAGAGAAGTTCAATTAAGAACTGGAGGGAATAGAGTTGTGGGTGAACCGATATCCAAGACATCTTTTTAATAAAAGAGACAAGACAATATGCAAGCAAGAAAATAAAATGTTGCATGAGTAATTGTGAAAATAAAGATGATTCAAAAGCACAACAAGGAAGTCCCAATGGGACATTGTTCAAAAGACAAAAGCAAAGAAAGAGTGTAGCCATAAGTGTCATGCAAATAAAGTAATGAATGAAAACATCTCATTCATTCAAATCAGTAACCAAACCAACATTTGTAACTAAGTCTGCAGAAGCCTGAGCAGCAGCAATGGAAGAAAGTGCCCCAGAATCAGAGTCATTGAAGAAAGTCAGATCATAAAGCAAAGGATCAGCAGGGGATAAATCTGGAGAAGAGGACACTTCCCCCAGAAGATGGACAACAGCTTTCCTCATAGCAGGAAGAAACCACGGAGCATCGAGAGGAGCAGAGGCATCTCCTTGAAAGTGAGGAGAAGGAGTAATGGTATCCTTAGCCCTGGAAATATCAAGCTTCTCCGAGAAACCCTTTTCCTGAGCCTGCTGCACAGCACATTTGAAGCCATGCTTGATGAAATGACCGATGTGAGGAGTCATGTCACTCAGGTACAGCGAACTAGAACAATACGCTTGAAGGACCCCTTCAAGAAATTCCTGGAGAATAGCCTGCCCAGAAGAAGTATGAAGAAACTTGGAACGGTGCAAATTAAGGCCATCAAGAACGCCTTGAGCATAACCTTGGGAGTAACTCTCTTCCAAAAGTTATTTCTCGGCCTTTTGCTGAAGTGCAAGAATCTTTTCAGCTTTACGAACTTGTTGCTGGAAGGATGAACTCTCTGACTCAAGAACACTGACACGAGCTTTTAAATCCTTGTTCTCCTGGGAAAGCTGGGAGATTGCTTGCTCTTTAGAAGCCAATTCGGAAGCAGGGGGAGCATCACCTTCTAGACCGCCAACTTTCAACAATTCAGTATGCAAATCCAGGAACTATAGAAAGAGCGCAGAAAATTATATAATGTAGGTAGCAAAAAAGAAAAGTACCATGAAAGAAAGAGATAATAGAAATACCTCACAAAGACGATCATACATGGCGTTCTTTAACACAGGAACAGAGAGCTTGGAATCAGAAGACTCTACTTTGGGATTCTTGAGGGTCTCCAGAAATTGAGTAGTCTCTATTGGAGGAACTGTGGTGATAGGATCAGGATCTTCCACAGGCATGGCAGAAATAGAACCGGTACGTTTAGAGAAGCGAGTTCTCTTTAAGACAAACTTAGGCTGGGATTGGGAAGCAACACCCCTTTTACCTTTCTTCTTAGGAGGGTCATTAGCTGCAACCGTTGCATCAAGAGAAGTGGAAGCAGGAACATCTTGGGGGTTCGCAGATGAAGCCTCAGGAGCTTTAGAAGGAGAGACTGGCATAACATCTTTAGCATCCTCAACATCAGGTTCAGAAACATGGGTCTTAAATTCATGACCCTCATCATCAGACATGTCTGAAAGTCAAATAGGCAAAAAATGATCAATAGAAGTGAAAGTTGTTCGTCAGTGCATAATGAATTGTAATATAAACAAGAGAGAAATATACCAAGCTCGGAAGAAGAAGAAACAACTGAACCAAGGAATCCAAAATGGGAGAGGACATGGGGCTCTTTTAGGAGATGAAACATTCTAAGTTACCCCTTTTTCGAGATAAGCCCATTTAAACGAGGCATGACCTCCCTATTAATAGGGGAAATAGCTTCTTCGAAAGAAAGTGAAGATTTGGAAATTTTTGGGGATCTATATTGCCAACCACTAGTGGTGAAAGGCCATACCCCTGAACGAGGAGTCACAATGAAATAACTATCCTTCCAAACACCGTCTACGCTAGGAGGTTTACCCACAAAATGAGCAAGACCTTGAGTTCGGGAACTAAAATAGTAAAATTCATCACGCCTTTTCAAATCGTGACAGAAGTAAAAACTTTCAGGTGTTGGATCACCGCCATTAGCCTTTAGAATGAAAAATAAGCAAGCATAAGCCTAATCGATGAGGGATTGACTTGATTTACTGGAATGCCGAAGAGATTGCAAACTGATATGAAGAAAGGGGCGATGGGAAAACGTAACCCAGCTATTATTTGGGCCGCCCAGAAAGCTAACGAAGGGAATCGTAAATGATTAGGTCGTTCGTCACGGCCAGGTAAATCCACCAAAAAATCAGAAGAACAGTCTAACAAGCCTCTAAGGCTAGCAAGATCCCCCTCATGCAAGTTAGTTTCCCTGGAAATGAGATTCCAGTTTTCTCTATTTTTCGCAGAAACAACGTGAATAGGACGACTTGAGAGTGGCACAGTAAAACTAGGGTTGGAAACCTTACACTTAGCCGGAAGACCTACAACTATTGAAGGATCCTTAGAAACAGGTAACTTATGCTTGGGAGGCATTCCGATGGAGTAAAAATGAGAATGACTGAAAAGGAATTTCACAAAATAGAAAGTAAAGAGAAGAACAATGAAAATACCTTGAAGATGAAGAAAGAAGGAAGTCGGGCACGAACACCGGAATCTCCCACTAGAAAAGGTTTAACCCTAAGAAATCGTCTCCAAGAAACTTTGGAGAGGAAGTGCCTGAGAAATTTAATGAAAGTCGAAAGGGAACAAGGACGAGAGGGTGAAATGAAATGGAGAAACTACCCCTGGAAACTGTAAAAGGTAGACAGATGGATGGGGAGGACTTAGTAAAGTCGACACGTGTATATGGTGGAGATAAAAGTACTTGAAAGGTCGCCTATATGTACTTATGCCTTTCTTGTACTAAGAAGTTTTAAATTTATTCAAAAAATGAATAAAGAAGGAAAAGAGAAGGAATAGGAAAAATGATTCTTTCGGAAAAAAAGGACAAGGGTCAGAATTGACTTCTTAATCCCAGAACTAAAAGGAGAAATTATTATTCCATGTAAAATTATTAAAATTTTATTTGGAATAGGAGGGAGTAGTTGATGTGGGATAAGTGTCTGTCTCACTGTTCGTAGCCAAAAGAGAAAGAAAGTAGTCTTCAATCTCGAATCCAACTCTGAGTAGAGCCAGAACTGGATGGTTAATTAAAAAGTTAAGGAAAATGTCTCAGAACATAGAAGTTATTTAGATAATAACTTCAGAAGGTTAAACTTTCATCTCTGGGAGAATTGGTAAAACCAGAATTCAGAACCGGAAGAATGCCCTAGTTCTTACGCAAATTAGTATTTACCCGATGAAACTTGGATAAGAAGTATTGGAGTATCAATAATGCTGAAATAGAGATTCTCCTATATTAGTGCGTAGTGAGCACTACCATGAAAAAGGACAAATAAGGAATCATTCTTGTACCAATGAATTGCTATTGGTGACACTTGGCATAAAGGATAACAAACTACCATATGGTCCCCTCAAGTAGTCCCTTATGACAGATGGGATTTGAGGATAAGAGATTACAATTATACCCTTAAGAGAAAAAGAGGATATACAAAGATCATTATCATTCATAACAAGGCACATTACATTTTTTCGTAACACAATCTTTATACAATACACACATATATCAATGGTAGCTGACTTGGGCGTCGGAGGATCAACGCCGCGGTCCCTCCCGGCTTGATTTCTTGCAGATTCTCACCGGAAAACCTCCAGAGTAGGCTGTCGGAGTTGGAAAACTATTTCAGAGGAGCTCCTGACATCATCTCTGGTTAAATTCTTGTTGATACATGTGACATTTTTGTACACATCAGAGCCCAATGTCATTCAACCCATTAACATTAATCTCACTCCACTATAGGATTAATGTTGCAGTATCCATCTTAACCCATATTACAATCATATGGCTCCCGGTCATTATTTCTTGTGTTTAAGATTCTCTTGTCCGTTAATTAATCAAGCCACTGAATGCTTTAATTAATTTAACATCTTAACCTTGGAGTAAGGACAACTCTTCTTTATCATCATACCGGAAATAAATTCCACTTACAAGATTTAGTATGACGAACGTTTAGAGCCCACCAAGGGGACTAATCATGCAAGACTCTCCAAGCACACGTTCCTCTGTATTAAATCTTAACAACTGGCATGTTCTCAATGGCGTCACCCAAAATGCAAAGTATTGAGTCTTATTGACCCTCTACCCATAAAAAAATAAAGTGCCACTCACGGATCACACACAGTCCTATTTAAGGGACAGAGGTTTAGAAATAAACGACCACTGAGGTCTAATTCTTCATCCCATAAATCAGTACGGAAGAATTACCTCTCCGTAGGTCCTCTTCAATGCATCATCATGTACTATAGTGCAATCGCTTGGTCAAGATAAGCTAATCTGGGATCTACACATCAACCGTTTACCAATGGGGTGTTCAAATCCCATCTAGGTTGTGAATTTAGTACTTGTTACAAGAAACTGATAATGTGATCTTGCTGTGAGTTATCCGTGGATCACCACATTTATCTATAGTGTAACTTGTACTATTATATGAACGGATTGCAATAAATAAATAACATTCATATTTATCTAAAGCACAGTGATAAAAGACTTATTTCAGATAATGCTTAAAGATTCAGTTTAGTTATACAAAGTAAAACCATACTTTCTAGTATAACCCTAACAATCTCCCACTTATACTCAAAGTCTGCTTTTAAGTATACTACAGCATATCTATGTACTACACATGTCCTAATAATTTCTCCCACTTATACTCAAGGCAGATTGGCAACACACTTGACTCCCATTCCTTCCACATGTCTCTCGAATGTCGACAGAGCTAGACCCTTTGTGAAAGGATCAGCTAGGTTGTCTTCCGTTGCGATCTTTGCCACTTCTATGTCTCCTCTCTTAACGATATTTCGTATAAGATGGTACTTCCTTTCAATGTGTTTGCTGGCTTTGTGGGCTCTTAGTTCCCTTGAATTTGCAACTGCTCCGGCATTGTCACAATAAACCGTGATGATGTCGGGCAAATCCGGAACTACATCCAAGTCCACCAAGAAGTTCTTGAGCCATACTGCCTCTTTCGCCGCTTCACAAGCAGCTACATACTCGGCTTCCATGGTAGAATCAGCGATGCATTTCTGCTTAATGCTTCTCCATGTCACAGCTCCACCTCCCAAACAGAACACACTACCCGAGGTAGACTTTCAGAAATCTAAGTCTGATTGGAAATCCGAGTCCATGTAACCGACGGGGATTAAACTATCTGACTGGTAAACTAACATTCTATCTCGAGTTCGCTTGAGATATTTCAGAATGTTTTTAACAGCCGTCCAATGCTCTTTCCCAGGGTTACTTTGATATCGTGCCACCATGCCTACGGTAAAGCATATATCCGATCTCGTACACAGCATAGCATACATGAGGCTTCCAACTGCCGAAGCATATGAGATGCCTTTCATACAATCTATCTCTTCTTGTGTCTTCGGACACATCTCTTTTGATAGATGAATTCCATGTCTAAAAGGTACAAATCCTTTCTTGGAATTCTGCATGCTGAATCGTTTCAAAACAATATCTATGTATGAAGCTTGCTATTAGCCGATCATTCTTTTCTTGCGATCTCGAGTAATCTTGATCCCTAGACATGACCGGTTTCCCCTAAGTCCTTCATATCAAACTTATTTGACAACCATACCCTTACGTCTGATAACACCGTCACATTGTTTCCAATGAGCAAAATGTCGTCTACATATAGTATCAAGAATACCACAGCAGTTCCGACACACTTCTTGTACACACAACTCTCAAATTCATTTTGATCAAAACCGTAAGATTTTATTACTTGATCAAAACATTGATTCTAAGCTCGAGATGCTTGCTTAAGTCCGTAGATAGACCTTTTAAGCTTGCATACAAGGTGCTCTTGGCCTTTTTAAATGAAGCCTTCGGGTTGACGCATATAGATTTCTTCTTCAAGACTTCCATTTAGGAAAGCTGTCTTGATATCCATTTGCCAGATTTCAAAATCAAGATGTGCAGCTATAGCCAAGAGAATGCGGATGGACTTAAGCATGGCTATCGGCAAAAAGGTTTCCTCATAATCGATCCCTTCTTTCTGAGTATATCCTTTCGCCACAAGTCTAGCTTTGAAGGTCTCAACCTTCCCGTCTGATCCTCTTTTTCTCTTGTAGACCCACTTACATCCAATGGGTTTTACCCCATTGGGTGGCTCAACAAGCTCCCACACCTCATTTTTATCCATAGAACCCATCTCGGCTTCCATTGCGGTTTGCCAAGAATCTGCATCCTTATCTTGGAGTACTTCGTCGTATGTCCATGGGTCTAATTCATCTTCCCCGGGGACCAAGTCAGACGACTCTCCCACGAACATGAATCTCTCGGGTTGTCTCACAACCCTCCCACTACGACGAGGCTCCGATTGTGTTGGTGTGTCGCGTGGTACATCAATTTGTACCTTTGGTATAGGATTACGCCCTCTTATCTCATCTAAGGTAATCTGACTTTTGGGCTTTCTATTGTTCACATAGTCTTCTTCCAAGAACTTAGAATGCGTACTAATTACGATTCTTTGGTCCTTGGGACTATAAAACATACCCCATTTCGTTCCTCTAGGGTATCCTACAAACAACCTCAATTCCAAACGTGGATCCAATTTTTCGGCTTCCTTATCCAACACATATACCGGACACCCCCAAATCCTTATGTGTCTCAAACTAGGCTTACGCCCGATCCACAATTCTGTGGGAGTTTTAGAAACCAATTTGGATGGCACCAAGTTTAGAATGTGAGCCGCTGTTTCCATGGCATAGCCCCAAAATGACTTGGGTAACTCCAAATAACTCATCATGGATCTAATTATTTCTAAAAGAGTTCTATTTCTTCGTTCCGCAACCCCATTTTTTTGATGGGTACCGGGTGCGGTCAATTGGGATACAATCCCTTCACTTGACAAGTAGGTTAAAAATTCATTGCTGAGGTATTCGCCCCCACGATCCAATTGTAGGAACTTGATACTCTATCCCCTATGTTTCTCGGCCTCGGCTTTGAACTCTTTGAATTTATCAAAGGTTTACAATTTGCGCTGCATAAGGTAAACGTACCCATATCTTGAGTAATCATCCGTAAAAGTTACGAAATACTCAAAACCTCCTCTAGCTTGAACCGATATTGGCCCACATACGTCAGTGTGAACGATTTCCAACACTTCACTAGCTCTATTCCCCTTGGCCCTGAAGGCCCTCTTGGTATTTTCATCTCTAAATAAGATTCACACGTTGGAAACGGCTCAACATGGAGAGACTCCAACGAGCCATCCGTCACCAACCTTTGAATTCTCTTTAGATTAATATGACCAAGTCTTAGATGCCAAAGAAGTGTTTCGTTCATGGTTGAAGAAAATTTTCTTTTCTTAGAAATAGTCGATGTGTTATAAGAAGCTTTTTGTGTGTGGTGTGCACTTTTAATAGTGTAGAGATTTTTCACTAATGTTCCCGAACAGATGAACTCATCGTTTCAAAAAATAATAACCATATTATTAAAAGAAACTGAGTATCCATCAACGTACAATTTAGAAACCGAAATTAAATTCTTCCTAAAACTGGGAACATAAAGAACATCCTTAAAACTAAAACTCTATCTTCAAAAAATAGGTGCACGTCTCCCAGTTGCCAGGTTTTCCGAAACCCCTGTAAAGTGAAACATACATGATCAGTGGCTCTCGTATCCATTACCCACGAATGAGAAGCATACACCGCTAAACAAGTTTCAACAACAAGTGCAAGAGAATTACCTTTCTTCCCGGCCTTCTTTGGCCTGGGACAGGCCGTCCTCCAATGTCCTTTCTCACCGCAATTGAAACACTTCCCTTTGGTAGCTTTCTTGACCCCTCCCTCATTGGTCACCTTACTCTTGGCTTGGTTCGGGCCTTTGGTCTTTTTCTTTCTCCTTCCCACTTTTCGGTGTGGAAGGAGTCGGACTGCTTGCCACCAAGACTTGAGTTTGGTGTCCAATGAGTGTCTCCGCCAATACCAAAGCTTGCAAGAGTTCTGCCAACGTGAACTCTTGATTATTCATCATATAGTTCAACTGGAACTGACCAAAGCTTTTCGGTAGAGAATGGAGAATGAAATCAACTTGCGTTTCCGCATCATATTCCGCTCCAAGTACCTCTAACTTGTTGAGGTACCCCATCATTTTGAGAACGTGATCCCTTACGGGCGTTCCCTCCACCATTTTCAGTGATAACATATCTCGCATGGTGATTTGCCTAGCCATACGATTCTGATGAGTGAACATCTCCTTAAGGTTTAGCATCATATCCGAAGTGGATTCCATGTCTTGGTGTTAGTGTTGCAACACATCTGACATTGAAGCCAAGATAGTACACCTAGCCATTTCATCGGATTTCATCCACTCCCTATGATATTCCCTTTCGGCAATATCCGCATCATCCGTAGGCGTAGGGAGCTTTGGGGTGTCAAAAACCTATTTGTGTTGTTGTGCGGTTAGGACAATAAATAAGTGACGTTTCCAATCAACATAGTTTTCACCTTCCAATTTGTTATCTTTAAGTATCGTAAATAGTGGATTAAAAGGAGACGACATGCTGAACTTAAATAAAACATGCATTACATCAATACACACATCGATTCGCAAAGATTATCACAAATTTTGATCATGCTTTGTATTAAAATCTAAAAAAAATACATAGCATAAATCGGCCGACATCTTAAAACAGTTCACATAAGCCACGATGAGTGTGGACGTTTATGCAAACACATTTAAGCAAGTTACAAACAAGAACAGATACAAACTTTTAATTTCAAAAAATTAATAGTCGGCTCCCACTTGACCATATAAAATCGGTAGGGACTCCGATGGGGAGTAATAAAATACCAATTTTATACCTAAGTATTAACCATGATTAAATACAGGATTATCACTTCGTTTTGAATAAGCCACTCAATGGGAGGGTCAATACCGCCACTAATAATAATCCACATTCATCCTTTTGGGAATTTGTTCATGTGAACTTATCTTTTGGCCTTTCCGATAGGGAGAAAGGCGCTTGCCAATGCTTAGCCAAAAGACTTCACAAACAAATAAATCATGGAGGCCAAATAATTCAATTTTATTATCTAGAATAAAATACCGAATTATATTTAAAACATACTTAGTAATTTTCGAAGTTGAGATTTTTCATTACGACATTCATGCAATCAAATATTTAATCAAATTAAATAAATAAAGCATGCATCAAAATAAATTAAACAAATTGGCACATTATATCCAATTGTCATGTTTTAATTTCTCGTTTTGAGTATGAGATATCGTAATCACCGTTCGTCTTCAAGCTTTATCGTCCGTCTCGATTAAGCTCCCACTCGACCTCAACAAAATTACAACGACTTTGTCTCTGGGCCTTAAAATCTCCGTTCTTCATCTTCGATATCGGTTACAATTTATTTATAAAATTAAATAAATAAACCTACCGTCTAGACTAATCTATTACGTAAAAACATCCTAGTCTACCCGTGGATTTTCTCACGGGAAAAAATGATTGAACGAATCGGATTTAAAACCGCATCATCATACATGCATGCATAAAAAAATATTAAATACCATGACAATTGGATACCTACAAAAAAGATCTAGCAATTCTACTATCCAATTTTCAAATTTAATATTAAACACTTAAATTACAATTTAACATATAGTGCCCGAAACCGGCTCAGATACCAGTTGTTCGGGAATTAAATGCGGATCTATTCGGGATTTACGCTAAATAAAAATTTAAGTTTACAATTAATATCATGATTTAAACAAAATTAAAACAAATAATTGTATACCCAACAACAGGCTTTGCATGCAAAACATATGATAATATAATATCACGTAAAGCCCTAAACATGCGGAACTAAGGGATTTAGTGAATTATACCTCTTGGAGAAAAGGCAGTTTCTGAGACAAAATGCGTCCTTGTTGAGCTGCTTTCGCAAGACTGTTGAGATCAAAGGCATCCTTTGAGATCCTTTACTTGAATGGTATTGTCAGCAATGGTGGTTGAGATCAAAGGGCGTCCTTCTCAACTTGATAAACCCAAAAACCTTCTCAAGTATTCCCTTGTCCTTATTCGTACACCCGGTGGGAGGCCACACGAATAATCACAACACAAGGAAGAAAATAATTTTGTTTCCCAAGAAACTGTAATTTTCGAGAATTACTACTTCAATAATAATGATTATGAAGTCATGTATCATCTCATATTTATAATGAGAATACAAGATCTTGAATATCTAATATTTCAAATCTTGATTATCATGAATATCAAATATTCTAATCTTGATAATCTTGAATACTAAATATTCAATTCTTGATATTTCTTTCTTCATAATTTTCAAAAATAATCTTATGTATATTTAATTCCATGAGATCTTGATTTTATTAGATATTCTTGTATACAAGATACATATATATTTTTCATAAAAACACTCATTAATTTAATGTATACATTATTTTCGAAATTTTCAAATAAATTTGGGCCCAAAAACATTTCTTTTATTTTAATCACCTTATTCATTGTTGGACATTTAATTGGGGCTACTTGAGGGGCCTTTAGGAGAATTAAGATTGGACCTCCTAATGGGCCTTGAATTCTAACATTGAACCCAATGTCATTCAACCCATTAACATTAATCTCACTCCACTATAGGATTAGTGTTGCACTATCCATCTTAACCCATATTACAATCATATGGCTCCCGGTCATTATTTCCCGTGTTTAAGATTCTCTTGTCCGTTAATTAATCAAGCGACTGAACGCTTTAATTAATTTAACATCTTAACCTTGGAGTAAGGACAACTCTTCTTTATCATCATACCGGAAATAAATTCCACTTGCAAGATTTAGTATGACGAACGTTTAGAGCCCACCAAGGGGACTAATCATGCAAGACTCTCCAAGCACACGTTCCTCTGTATTAAATCTTAACAACTGTCATGTTCTCAATGGCGTCACCCAAAATGCAAAGTATTGAGTCTTATTGACTCTCTACCCATAACAAAACAAAGTGCCACGCACGGATCACACACTGCCCTATGTAAGGGACCGAGGTTTAGAAATAAATGATCACTGAGGTCTAATTCTTCATCCCATAAATCAGTACGGAAGAATTACCTCTCTGTAGGTCCTCTTCAATGCATCATCATGCACTAGTGCAATCCCTTGGTCAAGATAAGCTAATCTGGGATCTACACATCAACAGTTTACCAATGGGGTGTTCAAATCCCATCTAGGTTATGAATTTAGTACTTGTTACAAGAAACCGATAATGTGATCTTGCTGTGAGTTATCTGGGGATCTCCACATTTATCTATAGTGTAACTTGTACTATTATATGAACGGATTGCAATAAATAAATAACATTCATATTTATCTAAAGCACAGTGATAAAAGATTTATTTCAGATAAAGTCAAAGATTCAGTTTAGTTATACAAAGTAAAAGCGTACTTTCTAGTATAACCCTAACAAGACAAGCATGTTCAGTGGTGACTCTTATGGTATTGGAGGAAGGCATCCAGTTGTAAATACAGAGCTTATGAAGAATTGAGTGCAAGCTAGTCAAGCTTGGTGTGAACAACTTTTTGGGCCACTTGGTCAGAATTCCACCAGTGATAGGGCAAGTGATCTCATCCATGTCAGTCTCCGCAACAACATTATCAGCATTAACAGTTCCAAGAAATTCATTAATGGTGGCAGGAGATATATCATAAATGAATCCTCTAAAGAACACTCTACCATACTTTGGACTAGTATTCTTCATCATTGTAGAACATATATGGGCATAGAATTTAGGAATCCATGTACTACAAATGAACTAGAGTATCTCAGTGTATGCAACAGCCTCCTTTTCTCAAAGAAAGGAATCAGATTGAATGCTTCAAGATCTTTATTGTTCATCCTCCTCTCATGTATCACATCCTTTTTGGTAAACTTCTTGTATTGGCTCTTAGAGTCAATGAAGTAGAAGTTATCTGTGCCATAGTTCTCCACATCATAGTCAGATTCATCACTACCAGGTTAAGAATTCTCTTCATCATCACCTTCAGATTCTTCTTGGTCCTCAGAGGCATTGTCCTCCTCTTCATCATCATTTGCTTCTTTATCAGTTTCAGTAGCCTATTCATCATCATCATCCTATTCACCAGTTTCCTTAGCTTCAGGGTCATCACCAGATACTTCATCAGAGGATGATGAAGAGATATGATCAGGTTCTGGATCACCCTTTTCTTGGAATAGCAGCAGGTGTTGCCTCAGGGGTGGAAACACTGGGAGCAGCATCTTTGAATTTTCTCCCCTTTTTAAGTCGTTTGCACATCTCAGAAATAGTGACATTGTCCTCAGAAATGGCAGGTTTGTCAACCTTCATTGGAGCAGGGATATCAACAGCCTCTTTTTCAGTATCAGAAATGACAATAGAAGTATTGTCTTTTTTCCTTGAGCTTGAATCACCAAAACCTGTCTTTTTCAAATTTCTATTTGACCTACGGGTTGGTGCAATTGTCCTTTTCCCTGTGGCTTTTGTGACCTTGGACAGTATGGGCACATGTGGTGATTAGGATGGGGATGATATGTGTGATGAAGGGTGAGTAGGTGATTGTGAAAATGGTACTTGTACTGGGGTAGCAGACACATTATCACAGCTAGGTTCAACATTTTTCAGTAGCTATAGGAATATTAGGGTTTGTATGAACAGTACTAGCAGTAGGGGATTCAACATTTTCTTCCATTCTATAGATAGGAACATAATCTAATTGAGAAGCTAGGGTTTCAAATTGAGTATCAGATGTACATGCGGGAAGAACAATTTGAATTGGCAATGGTGTTTGTACATTCAGTGTCGTCGGCGGTGCCATGGCGGATGCAACCGGAGATGCAGACGCTGGTGCTGTGGCATCGGCAGGGACATTGGGTGCAGTATCGCCAGTCATATTTTCTGCCATAGTATGTGAAGAAGATGGAATGGAAGACTTTTTATGCTTCATTGATATGCGTGAGACAAAAAGTAACTTTTGATTTTTTAAAATTTTAATGCACGAACACAAGTGAAGGGAAATAACGGAACATAATCACATTTGTAGCACATAATAAAAGACTTCAATTTATAAGAAAATTTTCGAAGATTAGGATGTAGTTTAACTAAGAGAAAAATATCCACTATTATCTTAATAACTACCCATGATGTGTTAGTGTAGAAAGTGGGGTAGTTATTAGAATTAAAAAAAATAACCGACATTTTAATTAAATTAATTAATTATTTAATACCATATAATTATCACAATATTATCATAATTAAAATAATTGAATAACTCATTATGTAAATGCTAAAAATATTCTGAGATTTAGATCAATTACGGTTTATAATATAGGCACACAAACACATTATCCTTTTTTGGATCATGCACTTTTTATTCTCAAGAATTTAATTACCTTTTGAAAAGAATACATCGTGGTTGTCTGCCCCATGTGCCTAGTTACTCAGCGATCATTCAAGAGTGTTCTTCTTTCCCTTTTTGAAACTAAACAGCCTTTTGAAAAGAACACATCGTGATTGTCAGTCCGGTGAGCCTAGTTACTCAGCATGTTTAGACCTTTGATTTTTTTAGAACTTGTGTTTTTGTTGTGTATGTCCAATAAGCAACCTTTGAGATCACATCATGTCAGAATATGGTTAGCAAAAATAATATAAGTTACAGAACTACTCAATTACAACACAAAATGATAAGAATACAGTAGTGTCGCTTCAAGTGTAGTAAAACTCGGAGCAATGTCACAAACACAGATTTTCAAGGAATGTAGAGTCCAAGTGAATTTCTAATTGAAGAAAACCTCTCAAAGTCTAGTGCTTTTGTGAAAATGTCAGTTATCTATTTTTCAGTGGATTTATACTCTAATTTCACTATCTCCTTCTCTACTAAATCTCTTAGAAAGTGGTGTCTGGTGCTTATGTGTTTTGTGAGTGAGTGTTGTACCATATTTTTTGAAATGTTGATCGCACTTGTGTTATCACAAAAAATTACCAATGTATTTGTCTCAGGCACATAATCATCTAGCATCTTTTTAAGCCATAGGAGTTGTGTACAACAGCTACCAGCAGCTATGTACTCGGATTCAGCAGTGAATTGGGAAATGCACTTTTGTTTTTTACTATGCCAAGAAACAAGATTGTTACCCATGTAGAAGCAACCACCAATAGTGCTTTTCCTATCATCACAGTCACCAGCCCAGTCAGCATCACTATATCCAACTAGTGTGTTTTTTGTGTCCTTTGAAAACCATAGTACCATGTCACTTGTGAGATTCCTTTATGTGAGATTCCTAGGGGTTTACTTGGTACCTCGCACACACACAAACACTGTACATAATGTCAGGTCTACTGGAAGTTAAGTATATTAAACTGCCAATCATAGATCGATACAAAGTGTGGTCAACACTTTGTCCAACATCATCCTTGCACAGTTTTTGTGAAGTTCCCATAGGAGTTTTCATAGACTCAGACACATTTTTGGGTTCAATCGAAGAAAAATAACCTTGACTACATACCTGAGTGCATATATTGGACATGCAAACCGAATGTACTACCTCATTCATTTTACCTTTTCTTCTTGTGAGAACACCAACAGAGGATTCACCCATGATCTGTGATGAAGGATGATCCTTCTTGCATCTACGAACAAGGGTTTGTCCAGGAGTTTTGGGTGACTGATTCTCATCATCTTCTGAATCTGTATCTGATGTCACTGGAGATGTTGTCGCCTTCGGTTCAACACTTTTCACTAGGTCAGTATTACTTATGATTTCCAACAAGTCAGAGATGTCATCTTTCACCTTTTTACCTCGATTGACAGCTTTCAGTTGTTTTTGAAGTTCAACAACCTTTATTTCTAAAGGTTCTTGTGAGGTACCTGCTCTAGAATAGAAAGCATTAGTACTGTCCTCATCAGAATAAAAAATAGACTGAAACCTGTTTGATGTTGTTACTGGGATTGTCACACTAGGTTCAACATCCGAGTCACTTTCAAAGATGTCATCTATAACGCATTCAAATAAGAATGCAAGTTCTTCATCTGTAGCCTTTATCTCTTCATCAGAATTTTCATCTCTCAAAGAAACAGTTAAGCTCATTCTTTTCTTTAATAGTGTGTAGCACATTCATTTGCATAATGACCATAACTAGTACACTCATCACAAATGATCTCTTTTTTATACTCAGGATCATACTTAAAGTTTCTTCTTTGAAAAGGCTTTCGACCAGAAGTATGAGGGAAATTTTTAAAATCTATCTTAGGCTTAGTGTTAAAATCAAATTTGGTTCTCTTTTGCCTAAGGTAGGTTTCAAATTTTTTTGTAAGAGATGCAATACTATCAGTGTCATCAACACTATCTTCAACCTGTTCAATTTCATTAATAATAGAAGTTTTTCCAGAACTTGAAGAGGTTTCTCCTTTTAAAACAACAATACCCTTTTTATCATATGCTGAATCTTGGTGAGACAAATCCATTTCATAAGTTTTTAAAATGCTCATTAACTCATTATGACTCAATAAATCAGTATTCCTAGCTTCTTGAACCGCACAAACTTTACCATTAAATCTTCTAGGAAGAGCACGAAGGGTTTTGTTCACTAACCTGATATTGGAAATAAGATCTCCAAGGGATTGCAATTCATTCACCACCTCATAGAGTCTTTCATTGTAGGAAGAAGTCGTCTCATTATCTTTCATTCTTAGGCCTTCAAACTTTGTCTTCTGCATCCTTGCCTTTGCTCTACGGACACTACACGAACCTTCACAGTGTTCTTGTAGTCTTTCCCATGCATCTTTGGCTGAAACACAATTCTGGATAAGGTTGAATATTACAGTATCAACCGATGAATTGATTGCGGTGATGGCCTTTGAATTGTACAATGATGAGTTGTTCTCCTCCGTGGTCCATTCAAGCTCGTTCTTGAGAATCTGGTCTCCATCTTTATCTTCAGTTGTGGGAGGACTCCAACCATTCAATATGCTCTTCCAGGCACGTTCATTAAGGGCATTGATGTGACTCCTCATCCAGCTTTTCCATGCTGCATAATTGGTTCCATCGAGTATGGGAGGACGGGTGATGGATCCACTGGAGTATATGGCTCCAGGGGAGTAATCCATGACAACTCAACACGCAGCACCAGGACCAACACTTAGTACCGTCAAGTGATGGCTCTGATACCACTTGATAGTGTTGTGGTATCGTGGAGTTGAAGTATTGTCGACACTCAAGACAACACTTAATGTGTTCAGAATAATGTAGAGAGAATAAGTAAACAGCGGAAGACTTTGAACACAAGGATTAACTCAATCTTTCCACAAACTAAATTAGTTTGTGGCGGCCTCAAGGGTGAAATATCACTGACTTGGAAAAAGTGATTACAAAAAAAAATTTGAGAGTTGGAAACATTCCTTCCAAATCTCAAACATAAAATCGGATAAAATATCCAAATAAGTTCCCAAATGGCAAACCTAGATTGTCAAGTCTAAGCCTACTTCAAGCACAAACTTCCACTACCTGTGAACTGCTCAGGAAAACGTATGGGATAATACTATACACAGTGTTGTACAGAATGTAAGCAACACATGTGAAAACACTACACTAAAACCGTAAAATAGGTTCCTATAAATGCGCTATGCTTCAGTATGTAGTGTTGGGTCTCTCTCATGGTTTCTGGACATATTCCTCATTTATTTATAGAGTTGGAAAATGAATCCGTCCATCAATGAAGTGGATATCATGGAGAGAGGTTGAGATCCACTTTTGTAGGAGTTGAGGTAACTTCCTCGTAACTTTCTTTCTTTAACTCTCTGTTCCTTTGATTCCAGGTCCTTTCAGATGTTCCAGATCCTTCTAGGTGTATCATGAATATTATGGGACTTGAGAATAACTGCCATTGACCGTTGTTGGTCCCAAAGGCAGGTTTTAGAGTAAGAATACCCTGAGTCAAGTCTAGAACGGGATTGAATAGACTTGAAGGGATTCAAAACCTTTTTCAAATTTTTGGCTTATTTCAGAAACAGCAGACTACTTGAGATAGTCAGAATTTGAAAATTGTGCGCTGTGAAAATTTGTGCGGAAACGATTTAGTGAAAATCAATTTTAGGTTATGTGCACAAATAAAGAGCAGGAAATAAAGATACGAGACACAAAGAATTTATAGTGGTTCGGACAAATGGTCCTACTCCACTCTCCACAATCCAACTGGAATTGTGGGACTCTCCACTAACTTTACTCACTCACTCACTCACAAACTTCGAGAGTACTACTCTCTTACAATCAGTCAAAGCTAAAACAGCAATAGACTTCTAACAGCTTCTACAAAGCTTACAAAGAGATAAGTTTGAATATAGGGTGTTGAGTGCGAGTAATGATTTTGACAGAGTTTTGGCAAGCTTAAAGTGTGTGTAGATCCGTTACTGAAATCATCACTGTTACTCTAATTTATAGGGTCAAATAACTAGCCATTGGGATAGATTAGAAATCTGAGATACTATAATCTCGTATTCAATCAATCATTGAGATTGATTGACTCTCCTTCTTGATTCCAGGCAATCTTCGTGATCAACAATCAATCAAGTTTGTTCCCTTGATTGATTGATCTTCTATTCTGGGAATCTTCCTTCTTGTGTCGCAAATCAACCCTTAAAATGATTCCGAAGAATCTGGGCAAAGCACAAGACTCCAGCTGATCTGTCTCCTCAGCTGGTGTACGGTCTGCTGGTACTTGGACCTCAGCTGATATGCAGGTCTGCTGATGTGAACCTCAGCTGATTTTCTGGACCTCGTCTGGAGTTTCTTAATCCTTGGTCCTTGTCTTGTCTGCGACATGCTCAGCTGATCTTCTGATATCAGCTGATCTGTTTCTTCTGATGTTCTCTTCTTGATACTCCAGTGTCAGCTACTCTGATCTTCTATCTTCTAGAAATGGCTGTCCTCAAGGCCTCAGCTAGTCTTCTTCTCTATGAAAGCTTCAGATCTTCTAGGCATCAAGGATGATTCCCCCTTACTAAAAACCTATCTAATCCTAACTAATCATCAGCTGACTAAAAAGTTCAGCTGGTCCTATTACAAGCTGATTGGTTTATCATATCATCAAAACATCTAACTGGAATATCCTAACAAATTCCCCCTTTTTGATGATATCAAAACCAACTCAGCTGATCTCAAAGAATAATCATATTTAATCCAAGACCAACATAGGACAGAAAAGAAGATCTTTAGATAAGATCTTTCAGACAGAAAGTAAAGAGCAGCTGATAACAAGAAGTTGTCTGGAAAACGTAAACTTCATTAAACAGAACAAGTAGTTACAAAAGATGTTAACCTGACCTCAGCTGACTCAGCTGGTCTATTACATTATCAACGGCTTCCTGTTGTCCATAGGTACTTGCATCCAGTCGAGGAACCTCTTCTCTATCTCCTTCAGAACAGCAACAGAGGTATCTGGAAGATCTAGAAAGAAGCAAGTCACCATCTGCAACCATTTCTTCCTGATTTCTATCCAGTCAATCTTCCCACTATCATCAGATGGAGTGGGAAAGTACTCTATCTCAGGCAACTCCGGCTGAAACCACAGCAGACTCACCCAATCTGCTGGAACTCCATCTAAGATTGTTCGAGCCACACTAAGGCGAAGTTTGGTTAGAGCATCCAAACTCCCCTGCTCTGCAAGAATAACCTTGGTTACCACATCCATGAAAAACCTATACCTCCTCCTCAGCATATTTTTCTTCAGATTTACAGTATTTTCTCGCTGGCTCCTCCTCGCCATTGTCTTGAAAGTAGCCAGATAATCAACTTCTTAGTAGGTGTGGGGTTGGACACCCGAGGCAGAAATACCAAAAATTTGTGCCGCAACATCCTTGGATAAAACCACTGTTTCACCATCAACAAGGGAGCCAATGGTGATAGAACTGAACTGGGCTTTGAGTAGAAACTGGAAGGCATAGTAGTTCAGGGTCTTGTGGTCAGGAGGCGTCATGGATATGAAGGTTTGGAGATTATGATGTTGGAAGAGGTTTAGAATTTCTCGGATTTCTGGAACCCGTGTTGTATCGTAATCAACACACATTTCGGCATACATCTTCTTGAGCATCTTCTTCAGGGCTTTGTTATCCATGGCTTCAGCACAAGGATTTAAAACACAGAGAGATTTGCAAAGAAAATAGAGTAGAATATAGAGAGATATTGAAGCGAGAAAGTTTTTAGAGAGGGGGGTAAAAGGGCATTTATATTAAAAACTGATCAATATTGATCGTAGATTGGTATATTGCATCACATAAATCAAGGGTCCAGATTGAGTGATCTTTGAGAATTTTGGGGGTGATGCGTAAGTGTCAGGTTTTCGAAAAGGTTTTTGGCCGCCTAAAATTCCGCCTTTTGGTAAAAAGGTAATGATTAATGTTTTTGTGATGTAATAAGGGCGGTGAGAAATTAATTACCACTGACAAATTATTTTTGAAAAAAATAATAATAAATCCCCAAATTTTCGAAAAGGAAAGATTTGATTGCCAATTTTCTAAAATAATTTTAGAAATTAGGGATTTATCAAATTTTACAAAAGATTCTTATATTTCAAATCGATAATCGAAAAAAATATAGAGAAGGAAAGTACTTATCGAGTAGCTGTCTTGGCATGATCAGCTGATAAGAAGAATCCTCTTGAAAATCTTTTCTGCTCATCTAGGTCCTCTATGTCAGCTGACATGGGTCAGCTGAAGTGAAATGGTCTTATCTTACTCTCATAACTTGTACCTTAATCAAGTTAGATATAACAAGATAGGAAAAGAATGCGAAAGAATTAAATAGACATACCAGATCAACTGATGTAAAGATCAGCTGAATACCTCAGCAGATTCCCCCTCAGCTGGTCACCAGCTGACTATCTAGACAACCTTTTATTCCCCTTCTAAAGAATTGCCTCTCCATCCACCATTCCAAACTCAGCTACAAATTCTCTGAATCTTACCTCTGCTAAAGGCTTGGTAAGTACATCTGCTCTCTGCTTCTCTGTATGGATCTTCTCCATCCTGATGTCTCCCTTTTCAGCATGGTCTCTAAGAAAAGGATGTCTTATATCCACATTCTTACATCTGGTATGGAGAACATGATTTTGAGTAATGACTATTGCACTTGTGCTATCACAGAAGATGGGTATTTCTTCTGTGATCACATGGTAGTCCCTCAGCTGTTGTCTGATCCAGAGCCACTGAGAACAGCAGCTACCAGCAGCCATGTACTCTGCCTCTGATGTAGAAGTAGCTACTGATGTCTGCTTCTTGGAAAACCAAGATATCAGCTTACTTCCCAGAAACTGACATGTGCCTGAAGTTGATTTTCTATCAATCTTGCACCCTCCATAGTCAGAATCTGAATACCCACTCAGTTGAAAATTATCATCAGCAGGGTACCAGAGGCCTAGACTGGAAGTACCCTTCAAATACTTCACAATTTTCTTAGCTGCTTCCAGATGAGATTTCTTGGGATTGGCCTGAAATCTTGCACACACTCCTACTGCAAAGCTGATATCAGGTCTGCTGGCAGTGAGATACAGCAGAGAACCAATAAGTCCTCTGTATTGTGTCTGATCTACTTTCTCACCAGCCTCATCGGGGTCCATGCTAAAGTTAGCCATCATGGGAATCTTAGCCTCTCTGCTGTTGCCGATTCCAAACTTTTCTATCAAGTTCTTGGCATACTTAGCTTGGCTGATAAAGGTTCCATTGGACATCTACTTCACCTGCAGTCCAAGGAAGTAGGTCATCTCCCCCATCATGGACATCTCAAACTTGCTTGTCATCAGCTTGCTGAACTGATCACACATCTGCTTGTTGGGGGAGCCAAAGATGATATCATCCACATAGATCTGCACCAAGAGGATATCATCTCCATCTTCTTTTCTGAACAAGGTCTTGTCCATCTTTCCTTTGCTGAATCCGTTGTCCAGCAGGAACTGTGATAGAGTATCATACCATGCCCTAGGTGCTTGCTTGAGTCCATATAAAGCTTTCTGCAACCTATAGACCTTGTTCCCAACTTCAAATCCTGGTGGTTGTTCCACATATACTTCTTATGACAGGATTCCATTCAGAAAAGCTGATTTGACATCCATCTGATATACCTTGAACCCTTTGAAAATGGCATAGGCCAGAAACAATCTGATGGCTTCTAGTCTAGCCACAGGAGCAAATATCTCATCATAGTCAATCCCTTGTGACTGTGAATACCCCTGGGCTACTAGCCTTGCCTTGTTTCTCACCACAACATCGTTTTCATCCTTCTTGTTCTTAAAGACCCACTTAGTGCCTATGACCTTCTGATGTTTGGGCCTCTCCACTAGAGTCCAAACTTCTTGTCTTGCAAACTGGTTTAGCTCCTCTTGCATAGCTACAATCCAGTTTGGATCTTCAAGGGCTTCATGTATATTTTTGTGTTCTAGCAGGGACACATAACAGCTGAACTGAGCACCCAAGTTTAGCTTTCTTCTGGTCTGAACACCTATACTTGGATCTCCTAAGATCTGCTCAGCTGGGAAATCAGACAACTTCTTTTTACCCCTCTAAGGAGCCATGGTCTGCTCCTCTTGGGTTTTGTCTGATATTCCCCCTTGGTTAGTGTCAGGAGTCATTATCCCATCATCTGGTGCTGATGAGGGCTTATCAGCTGATTTGGGGTCATCATCTGAATCTGAGTTTGATTCAATCCTAGGTACCACTACCTTAATCAGATCTGGCTTATCTAACAGATTCAGCTGATCCACCTAATCTGCTAGCTTCTCTTTGCTGTATTCATGAAAAGATTCATCAAATACAACATGGGGTGTCTCCTCCACACAAAGAGAGACCTTATTAATGACTCTATAGGCTTTGCTACTTCCAGAATATCCTAAGAATATTCCTTCAGCAACCTTAGCATCAAAAGTCTTTAACTTAGTCTTTCCATTGTCATGGATGAAACACCTACACCAAAAAATATGGACAGAGGAAAGGTTAGGAGTTTTACCTTTGTACATTTCATAAAGGGTCTTGCCATGTCTCTTGACTGGTAGACACCTATTTTGGATGAAGCAAGCAGTGTTGATGGCTTCTGCCCATGGTCCTTGCTGCCTCCTTGAGGGTTCTGTTTCTCCTCTCAGCTAACCCATTCTGCTGAGGTGTTCTGGCAGCTGATGTCTCATGCTGAATACCATTATCCCTGCAGTAGTCAGAAACAAAATTGTTAAGAAACTCAGTACCTTTATCACTTCTGATTCTGACTATGCTGAGGTCCAGCTCCTTCTGAATCCTCTTGAACAATTCCAGCATCTTGACCATAGTCTCATTCTTCTTGAACAAGAACACTACCCAAGTGAATCTTGTATAATCATCAACAATCATGTAACACCCCGCATAGGCCACATCTTTTCATCCATTAACTTATTGTTTTGGGCAAGAGCTTTGTGTGTATTTTAAGTTTAGTCCCTTAAGTTGTTGTGCTTTAATATTTCTGAAAGGTTTGTTTAGTAATAGTTGTCCCAATTAGTATTAATTGGACCCTTAAGTAGTATTAAGTTTTCAAATATTATTTGAGAGTAAGAGAGACTAGTACTATTGTTGAGGTTTTAGTATTAATCCTCTAAGAATAATATTTCCTTAAGTATTAATTCATTAAGGGTATGTTAGTAATTGAGGAATTAAATTTAGGGATTTGACTTTATAAGGTTTTGACCAAGAATAGGATTAAATAATACTTGGGATAGTACTAGTACTATTTTCGAAAATAAGGAGTCTTGGACATTAAGTAATTTTCAAAAATTAAGGAGCATTGAGACATGGATTTCTAGTATCTTTATTTATGGAAATAAGACATATTCTTATGCAAGAGAATAGTACATGCTTGAAGGTTAAGTATCATAAGAATAAAGAGTTAGTAAGGATCTTTTAAATAAGGAAATAAGTTACCAAGTATGGAAATAGAGATACACCAAGATTATCGGCCAATTTCTTTCCTCTTTCCTCTAAAATTCGGCCAAGGCCTTATGCAGCCACAAACCCTACTTTTCCATCCCTATAAATATGTATTGATCAAGTCCCCAAACCCTTAGACACCCCAAGAAAATAAGCAGCCACCTAGCACCAAATTTCGGCCACTTTATGAAGCTATAGGACCAGTTTTTCCAGCAGCTTGTGAGGTTAGGAAGAGAGCAAGTTTCGGCAGCTTTGAGTGAAGAAAAGAACAGGATTCAAGCACAAGGATTAGTCAAGCCAACGTACAACACTTCTCTTCTTTTCAAGCAATCAAAGGTGGGGGTTTAAACGGTGAAAAGTGGTAACTCTAGTTCGATTTTTAAATACTATGTTTGATGTGTTTATGTTTTTATGTGCTAAAGAGGGATGCCCTTATGTGGTGTCAAAGATGAGTACTCTTAAGTAGTACTAAAGATGGATGCCCTTATGTGGTGTCAAAGAATGGATATCCTTATGTGGTATCAAAGAATGGATGCTCTTATGTAGTATCAAAGAGGGATACGTTTAAGTCGTATCAAAGATTAAGAATGATTGGTATGTTTTCACGTTTACATGTCCATTATATTTAGACTTCGAACTAAATTATCTCCACAGAGTGATTATTTTATAATTGCTCACCCCTTCACCGAATTATATTTTCAGATTTTCAAGAGTAAGATGACGAGATCGGCGATGCGGAGGAAGGTGGATGTGATGCGAGTTAAAGAAGTTAATGGATGAAGATTTTTATTAATAAACCAAGTAGGCTTTTATTTTATTAAGTTGCAAGAGTTTTATTCATGATTTTCAGCACTTTCATGTTTGTCACAAGACTAGACGTTAGCATGTTTTATTTCATTGAGTGCATGGACATGTAGATGTTTGATTTAGGATTTATAATGGTTTGATGAATTATGGGATTTTTATTATGATTTTTATGAGGTATTATAATTATTATGATTATGTGTTAATTTGCATGAGTTTTAGGAGTTAAGTTGATGAATTATTTTATTAAATAGCAGCTGATGGTTCAAAAATTATATGCATGGTTAAGAGTCAATTTATGTGTTTAATTGTTCTTATGAAATTAGTTATTGTCCTTAGTTTGCATGATCGATAAGTTAAGTTTTATAACTCCAAAAATTATAAAATTTTACCAGAATGTTTACCATGATTTATAATGCATATTGATCAATTTTCATGAGTTTTTACTTAGTAGAAGTCGAGGAACTTATTGTAGTCCTTTATGTGATTCTAGTCGTCAAAATTCTTGTTTTAAAAATACCAAAATATATGCCAACCTATTTTCGAAATTTTGGCAGTTTAATAACCTTAAAATATTAAGTGTTTTGGTCTTAAAACCTGGAAGAAAATTGTTTTAAAATTTCAGCTTGAAATTAGTCCTACAACTTTGTTTTACGAGCTTTTCATGTGTTTTAAAAAGGGATTTTCGTGGAAAGTATTTAATTTATGTCTAATATGATTTAATTGAGTATTTAGAGGTCTTATGTTGAATGGCAAGACAATAGTATTAAAGAAAATGGATTTGGTATTAGTTAGTGGACTGCTTTACACTACCAGTTTTGATGAATACACCCAGGCTATTTTCGTGAGTTTTATGTCCCAGTGGCTGTACATGATTTGTTTAGGTATTATTGCATGATTTAATTGATGTCTTGGTTGATGCATGAAGTTGGAATGATTTAATTTCCTATGTTAAATATATTAAATT
>JAPKLY010001074.1:47021-72666 GCA_026898435.1 Prunella vulgaris
AATATGCAATTCTCATTGGTCATACTAGCAAAATATCAAACACTTGGGATGCATAAAGTTCTTATAGCTCAATTCTTATTTCATTGCTAACCATATAAGCCATACATTCCAATTAAACATCTCAAGCATTCATACAAATCATTAATAAGAGAACTAATCCATTAAGATCACTAATTCATGCGTAGGATTAACAAGAACTAAATTCACCATAGTATTCATACAACCATGCAACAAGGATATTTTAGCCCATAGCTAATTGGTAATGGAAATCAACAATTAACAATCTAATCATCATTATTAAACATTAAAACAAGATAATTAAAGGAAAACTTACCATAGTGGAGAAATTGAATTCAATCTACAAAACTAAAAAATGCTAACTCTTGATTCAATGCTTGAAAACATAAATCGAACCGTAGAATTGAAGCTAATAACGAGACTAAGCTAATGGAACTAACGGATTAAAGATCCAATGGATGGATCAAAAGTTATTAAAGAAAGAAGATTGAATCTAATTAAGAACCCACTATGTAACTACCTAATTCTCTCTCTAAGCTAATCTAAGAACTTGGAATTATGAAGATGATGGAATCAAAATCTGATCCTTGAGGTATTTATAGTGCCCACAATATTTTGTCTAAAGTGTCCTTCATTAAAACACACAAAAATACGAAAATAACCCTGGAAATCTGAATCTCAGCATCATTGTCGACCAAGAAGGATGAGTTGCATATCTTGATCGACAAGTTGACGCGCGAGTTCCTCCGCTGCCGATCTGACTAAGCTGGCTGCCGATCTAGCTCGATATTTTGCGTGCGCGGTCGCAAGCTGCCGATCCAGATATCCGGCTTGCAACCTGCCGAGCTGGGGTGTCGACCAAGGCACCTCGGCTGCCGATTTGGACACTTCGTGTCGGTCAATGCTTGACTTCCTCATTTTTGTCATATCTTGAGTTCTAGAGCTCCGATTGACTCGATTCTTTATGCATTGTGACCCTCTCTTTGAGCTCTTTAACATGGTATATCATTTGTTTCCGTTGGATTAACTCACAACAACTGTAATTTTACGAACTTGCTTGACTTTCTCCGGTTTTGCTTGTTTTCACAACAAAACACAACTTTCTAGCCAAAAAGGGTTAAATGCACAAAGTATAGCATTTTAGGGTCAAATATGAATATAAGCACATCAAAACCATAGAGAAATGGATGTAAAATCATGCAATTATGACCCTAATCAACTACCTCCTTCTTCTGAGGCTGAGGCTTGACTGATTTCTTCATCACCACCTTCACCTTCTTAACAACCTCCTCCCGAGGTATTGATGAAGTGGCCTTGCCCTTTCCCTTCACCTTCTTCACCTCATTGTCCTACATTTTCTTCCGGACGTCGTCAGCATTCTTGAAAAGAATGTACTTCATGGGGAGATCAGTCATCTCCACAGTGTCGATATCCCCCAAGCTCAGTGATTGGAGCATCACTATAGCCTTGTGCCAAAATATGGGTTCTTGGCAAAGAAAATCTGGTTGCCCTTCCTCTCAACCTTTTTGCTCTTAGTATTCAATCTCTGAAGGAAGTACTCTTCCCAGTCCAACTCCTCAAAGTCAGCGATAACAACCATGAATCTGATCTTCGGCTGAGAGATCTGCTCATTGCCTCCTACACAGCCCATTACACATTGTACCACTACCTCAAAGATTATCTTGTAGGCAGGCTTCAACAACTTCTTGTTCATTTAGATTCGATCTCTATAGGACTGATTAGGAATGCATTCAAGTAGTCCTGCTCTTCGCAGATCTTGTATACGCTGGGATCCTCCAATTTCTTCTCAGCAGTGGAGTGGGGCAGCTTGTACACCTTTCTAATAAGGTCCTTGGCCTTTACAACCTGATAGGAATGCTCCACCACTTGCTTTCCCTCCTGGTTCACAGCAGTCTTCCTGAGTGGAATCCTTGATTCCCACTCACGATCGTCCCCTTCCGTCAGGTTGACGTAGAAGGTAACAACCAAGTGCGGGCACATTTTGGCAAGTGTGATAATGTTTTCCAATTTTGTATCTCACGTAAGTATACATGGTAGTTGTAGATGTGGCAAGATGACCAAGTTATAATATCGAACACAGGGAAATGGGGCTATGTAAAGTAAGATCGTTGTTTTAAGAAATGAAACTAAGAAAGCAATAAAAGGCTTGGGTGTTTATCTACTCTTCTTGACAAAAATAGAAAGTCTACTTATCACCTTTTATCAGAGTGAGCAAGAGTGGAAGCATGCATTAGTGTAATCCACCTATGATTCATTTGGTGCCAATCTCTCCCAATCATGCAAGTTCTATTGAGTGATCAATCAAGCAAGAGCTCTATTAATATGTCTAGGTCTCCCTAATGACACTTAATACCCTAATTGAGGTGACTACACTCCTAGGCAATTCTCATTGTCCTACAACCATTTCATCAAACACCTAGCATGCACAACATTCTATAGAGAGTTTTCATGAATAAGCTCAATTCTCATGTCTTGCTAATCCATTAAGGATCCAAATAAGCAATTAGCAATGCTAAACATTCATTCATAACATCAATTAAGAGAATTAATCATTCAATATCACAAAGCATTAATAGGATTGATAGGATCACCAAACTACTACATAGGATTCGTACACCAATGCATATAGAAATTAGCCCATGGCTAATTGAATAACAAAACAACAATTAAGCTATCTAACATCATTATGAAGGCTAAAATTAAAGGAAATTACAATTGTCTTCACTAGAATAATGGAAATGAAAGTGCTATCTACTACCTTGGAAATCAATCTTGCAATCCGGAATTCAAAATGTGAAATTTAACCGTAGGAATGTAGCTCTAATCACGACTAAGCTAATGCAACGAACGGATCGTCGATCCAATGGGTAGATCAAAAGTAATGGAAGAAAGAAGATTAAGAAAATCTAAAAACCCACTTAGTAACTTCTCTTAACTCCCTAATTTAATTGATAATCTAACAAGTGTGTAGAATGTCCTTGAAAATCTGATGCCTCAAGTATAAATAGTACTCCACATGCATGGACCACAATACTCTTCATTAAAACGCCCAAAAGACAAAACTGCCCTTAAAAATCTGGAATTAAGCCTAGGAGCGCGACTTCAGGCAGGTGGGCACGCTACTCCGAGTGATGCCCTCGGTGCTCGATCCCGGAACTGGACGCGTGACTCCGGGAATCCTTTTGCCGCTCGACACCGCAACCCGACGCGCGAGTCTGGCCTAGAGCGCGCGCAACTCCTTTTAGCTGGGCGCGCGACTTGAGGCCTCTCGTAACGTCCAATTTCCAACTTCTTCATTTTTGATTCGGTTTCTCATCCGTCCTAGGGTCTTCCCTTCAGACATTTGAACATGTCCACATGCTCGGATCACCTCGTCTCCTTCATCATAGTCACAAACTCCTCGGTTTTGCTCATTTTTCACTACAAAACAAACTTTCAAGCCAATACGGGGTCAATAGCAAAATGTATATCATTTTAGGGTCAAATATGAACATAAACTCATCAAAACCATATAGAAATGGATGCCAAATGATGCAATTATGACCCTAATCACACCCCCAAACTAGATTGTTGTGCGGCCTCGAGCAACGAAGCGATAAGATAGGGGAATAATTGTATCAATGAAGCATCATGCACAACATTGAATGCCATGAACATATAACCTAATATCATGCAAGTCTAAGAATCAAATATCATCTAATCAACCATCAACTTCAAATCAATGAGCAAATAATCATTTTTATGAATCAAGATCCTCACAAGGAAGTGTATATCTCATCTCTCAAGTGTTTGAGGTTCTCTCAATCATCACACCACATACATATACTACCATAAGCTTGACTTGAGTCTAAGTTCTCCACCACTTCAAATGACAAATCATTCACACATCAATGAGGACTTTATCAAGGTTCTAGCTCTTTGGTAGGGAAGGATACATATATGGATAAAGTTACTAAGTATGATTAGTAAAGCAAGAAGGAATCATAATAGAGAACATTCACCTCTTCATGCACTTCCTAATTCACACTTTTCAAGAAATTTAGCTTCTATTTTTAACACATTGTGATCATACTCACAACACTTAAGAATCAACCTCTTTCATAGGTTTTCACTTGCACTTGAACCTTCTTTTGCATCAATCCATGCATACTTGAATTTCTTTCCACTTATGCCACCATATTCTTCATCATCTCACCACCTTCCTTCGTTCTTTTCACTCTGATAATCATAGGGACAAGAGAGTTCCAAAAAGGAAGAAAGTATGGCTTAAAGTGTGGTTAGCCAAAGGAAAGGTCTATGGGCTCAAAATGGTAAACAATGGATCATAATATCATTGGTAGGCTCATAGGGGCAAAGTGACTCAATATAGATCATAAAATGGCCTCAAATCATATCATGTGACTCCTCATCTAATGTAGTCTCAAATAAGACCAAAGTCAAGTTCTAGAGTAAAATGCACATGTGTGGAACTCACATCAAAGAATATCATCCGTTCAAGATTGAAACGGGCTTAAATGGCTTAAACCTAAGGGGTTAAAGGTGATCAAGACTCTTCTCATCTCAAACATGCTCAAATCATCAAAGTATCAAGAATCATATAATCAATCACACTCTAAACAAGACATGATTAAAGAAATAAGTCCACTACATCTAACATGAGCATTTAACAACATCCACACAATAATTAGACTATCTCATGCATCACTACTCAAAACTAGCAACAATATGCAATTATAACAAGCAAAAACAAGACATCCAACTAGGCACAAGATCTAAAGCATCATTAAATCACTAAGATCTTCTTAAGTATAGCATTGCAATGAGATTTGTAAAACGAACACAACCCCCAAACTTCTTTGGATCATATATCTAAAAAGTTTGGCTAAAGTGAAGTAAAAATCATGCAAAGGTCAAATCAAAGCACAATACTATAAGAATCAACAATTAAGCTCAAAATAGCAATCTAAAATCAAGCAAACTAAACCTAGGAATAGAAACAAATAGGCAAAGATAAGTGTAAACACATACCTTGAGTTGGGATTAAGAATGGGAGAGTGAATTGCCACTTACACGAAAATTTCCTTCTTGGCCAAGTGAGAGAGAATTCTCCTCAAGATATCCTTCTCAAGCTCACAAATCACATCAATTATCATTGCAAATCCAGAATTTTAAGAACGAACACCCCACAAACTTTTTCGGATCATGGATCCTAAAAGTTTGGCAAAGAGTGATGAAAATAGGATTTGCAATGAATCAATGACCAAACAATGCATATATAAGCTCAACTACACCAAGAAATCACCATATATAATAACAAGAGGCAACACCCCCAAACTAGGATAAATCACATGCACCAACCAAGGTAAGAAAACACACTCCCTCATATGAAGCCAATCAAAACAATAACACTATCTAAACTACAAAGCAAACCTAATAAGAAAGAAACTTTTTAGGATGGGTTGCCTCCCATCTAGTGCCTGGATTTAACGTTCCCTAGCCTTATTTCATCCTTAAGCTCATCCTGCACTTCATTTTGTTATTGTTCTCCCTTTATGCTCATATCCCACATTTGATATTCATCTACCTCTTCTTGATCTTTCTCTTTTCCTCCTCTTGAATCATCTCTTTCCTTCTCCTCCACTTCTTGTTCATGATTCCTATCAATTTTGACAAAAGGAATGTCATATTCATTATCAACATAGAGAAGTTTAATATCATGATCAAAAGAATTAATAAGAGGATTAGTGAAACTCTTAGGATTGGAAATTTCTTGAACACAAGGATCTTTGACTTCCTCAAACTCATCATCACCATAGAGAGTCTTCATAACAAAGTCAAAGGAATCATCAAAGTCCTTGTCTACATCATTACCATCATAATCCTTCTCTTCATCGTCATCCTCTTCACTCTCATTTTCTTCTTTATCCACTTCCTTTTCACTCTCTTCTCTTTTCTCTTCTAGTCCAACCTTCTTTTCTTCTTGATCCCTAATCAATTTAGCATGAGGAAAATTATAAACAATATCATCATTAATAATAGGAATCTCATAATCAATGTAAGTATTAGAAGGACTAACAGAAATTTTAGCATTTATAACATCTAGAATAGAAAGAGCTTTCTTCTCCTTATGATGATCATCATCTTCATCTTCCACATTCCCTTCTTCCACCATACTTTCCACTTCCCCTTCAACTACATTATCTAGATTACTCCCATCTTCCTCCCCACACGTCTCATTGGCTTGGGTGCTCAATTGCTCCAATTGGAGTCCTAACTTCTCGATTCGTACCATACTAGCCCAATGTTCCTTTTGGAATTCCAAGTTCTTGATTTGGTCACCTTAAGTTTTGCAAATTTGATCAAACTTCTTGTTTGTCTCCTCAAAGTGCCTTTCATCTTCCATTCTCATTTCTTCCAATTTTTTAAGAATTTAAGCTAAAATGTCTTCCTCATAGCTTGAAGAAGTGTCTTGTTGATGGAAAGGCATAGGAAAAGGTGGATCGTAGGAATACACATCTTTATTGTAGGAGCATGTATCTTAGTAAGGAGTGTAGGAATCTTGATATGAATATGATATAGGAGAATAAGGATCTTCTTGTGAAGGTGGTGGAGTTTAGGTATGGTTCCCATACATCATCATCATTACGTTCTTCATACTCTTTTCTAGCGAAGAGACTCAATCAAGGTGTGTACGGGGATGTGGGAAAAGTTGATAAGTGTATGAATTAGGAGAGTATGTGTATTGTGGAGAATACGAGCAATGGTTGTATTCGTCCATCTTCAATCAAGTGCATTCCTACAAAAATAAGCAAGTATCGACACTCACCAAAAATAATCAAGGACAAATAAAGAAAAATAAAGAAAAGAAAATGTAAACAAACATCACAAGCTTGACAAAGAGATCATTTCCCCGGCAACGGCGCCAAAAACTTTTTTGCCAATTTCGTGTCTCACGCAAGTGTACGTGGTAGTTGTACACGTGGCAAGATTACCTCATTATAATATCGAACAAAGGGAAACGAGGCAATGTAAAGTAAGATCGTTGTTTTAAGAATAGAAACTAAGAAAGCAATAAAAGGCTTGAGTGTTTATCTACTCTTCTTGACAAAAATTGAAAGTCTACCTATCACCTTTTATCAAAGTGAGCAAGAGTTGAAGCATGCATTAATGTAATCCACCTATAATTCATTTGGTGCCTATCTCTCCTAATCATGCAAGTTCTATTGAGTGATCAATCAAGCAAGAGCTCTGTTAATATGTCTAGATCTCCCTAATGACATTTAATTCCCTAATTGAGGTGACTAAACTCCTAGGCAATTCTCATTGTCCTACAAGTATTTCATCAAACACCAAGCATGCACAACATTCTATACAGAGTTTTCATGAATAAGCTCAATTCTCATGTCTTGCTAATCCATTAAGGCTCCAAACATCCAATTGGCATTGCTAAACATTCATTCATAACATCAATTAAGAGAATTAATCATTCAATATCACAAAGCATTCATAGGATTCATAGGATCACCAAACTACTACATAGGATTCATACACCAATGCATATAAAAATTAGCCCATGACTAATTGAATCAACAAAACAACAATTAAGCTATCTAACATCATTATGAAGCCTAGAATGAAGGAAATTACAATTGTCTTACCTAGAACAATGGAAATTAAAGTGATATCTACTACCTTGGAAATCAATCTTGCAATCTGGAACTCAAATTGTGAAATCTAACCGTAGGAACGTAGCTCTATTCACGACTAAGCTAATGCAACGAACGCATCATTCATCAAACGGGCAGATCAAAAGTAATCAAAGAAAGAAGAATAGGAAAATCTAAAAACCCACTTAGTAACTTCTCTTAACTCCCTAATCTAATTGAGAATCAAAGAAAATGAATAAAGGTGTGTAGAATATCTTTGGAAATCTGATGCCTCTAGTATATATAGTACTCCTGTTGGTCCCGAAACGAGTATAATCAGTGTATGGGAGGGGAATACACCGATGTCAGATTTTCCTGAAATCTCAGGAAAATGCTCTTACAAACTTAGTCAGGAAGCTCCTGAAAATGTTCAGTCTACTGGTGGTCCTCAGGGGCAGGAGGGACGGATCAGCAATGAACCAGTTAAGTTAAGCCAGAGTTGTGCTCTCAGAAGCTCAGTAGAGATAACAATCCTACTGACCGCTCGGAAGCTAATCAGTTGGGCTACTATCTCAGTAAGCTCAGTTTAGTGCGGAATGTGAGCCCTTAAGTTTCTACTCGTTTTAGTTCCTGAAAACTTATCAGTTTGCTTAGTGAAAACGTGGTTAAGGCTGGTGCACAGTTTTATGGTCAGGGTGACAAAGTCAGTCCTGATGGTTTTCCAAAAACAATGCAAGTATGCTTCAGTTTAATATGATGACAATTATGATCCTGAGCAAATAGTAAATCAGCACACAAGGGTCTTTTTAACGTGGTTCGGAGTTACCAACTCCTACGTCCGCAACCTGATTAAACAGGAAGCTATCCTCAAAACCCTGAGGATAGGTACTTGATTTTTAGATGCCAAGGGACACGAGTAGCCAACTTCCTCTCTTAGGAACTGACCTCTGGGTAGTTTTACAAGTCCCAGTTCTTCCTACCAACCAACTCACAACCTGAGGGGTTTGGTATTCACGTTTTCCAACAATTGTGTATTGATCCTTCTAACAAATCAGTTCTAATGATAGGATCAATACTCTAAGCAAAATACAGAAAAGATTCCTACTACAACATTAGGGAAATTTAAGGTTTCAGAGTGTTAATTCAATTGAACTTTGACTGCTTGGAATCTTGAGAGTTTCTCTTGGAAATTTCCCGTTAGCCTTGAATGGGAGCAAGGCCTTCTGTATTTATAGGGAGGTTTGAAATAGATCCGTTGGAATTGATCCATTTCAAACCTTCCTATTTAGGGTAGGTGCAGGTTCTGGTTGTCCTTGTCTGACATGGACCATACCTAGTATGGCAAATATTCTGATCCGCCGCCTGCACCTCTGAGAAGCATTTAATGTGCTCAGTCTCCATACATACGTGTCGACTTCTTACTGGTTGCTTGTTCAACGACTAGTTTGTCGGCATTGACTTTCTGAATCCTCGTACATTTATAACTCTGAGTCCCTCGTTCTTTACTCAGCATAAATGTTTGTCTTATGTTGGAGACTCTGACATTCTTTCTGCTTCTCCAGACTTCCATTTCCACGTGTATCCTTTGGGTTTCAGGACTTACAAGTATCTGATTAACTGATACTAGGCCCAAGTCAGGACTTATGAACATCAGTAAGACGTTCAGCCTGATCGAGGTTACTTGTGCCCTCACTGATAGAGACTTCCCTGAGTATGCTTAGTCTACTCAGTTCTGTCAGGATCAGTGGTCTTCTTTAGGATGATTCTTCGCAGCTTAAGGAGTCTTTCTAGGTTTTTCAGGTTCAGTCTTCAGGTTGATCAGCTTCAGTGTGATCAAACCTTCAGGGTTGGAGAGCCTTCAGACTTCAGACTTCAAGGACGTCTCCATCAGTCTTCACTCCTCAGTACGTTCCCCCAGAACTGAATACCTGTGAATAGAAAAATCTATTCTAACCTATTTATCCTGAAACTAACATCCTGATGAACTATACTTAGGCAAATTCATCAAGGGGTATTGGGATCTAATCAAAACACTTAAGATTGTCCCAACAATTTCCCCCTTTTTGATGATGCCAAATCCCTTAGAAAAATCCTACCATCTAAGCAATTAACTGATATCAATCAGTATTCAGTTCAGGAACCTACATCAGGTCCTTAGTTCTATAAGATGGAAACAGGAAAGGGTTAGTACAGTTCTTGATAAAGGGCAGAAAAGTAAATCAGGAGTCAACGAGATGTTGTCTCAGGAATGTAAAAAGTTTCATTGATATAATGGTTAAGTACAAGATTGTCCTGAAACTATTACAAAAAAAAATTCCTGAAACAAAGATCCTGACAAACTCTTCTAATCTTCATCATCCCACCTTGCCAAGGAGATCCCATACTTCTTCAGGACTCTTAGCTTGACGTCATGAAACATCTTCTGATCTCTGAGAGCTCCAATTCTTGATGCAATCATAGAAATCTCACTTCTGATCAGATCCATGTTCAGGTGGTTGTTGATGTCGAGGGTTGGAGGCAGATAGGTGATGTTCTCATGTGCCTTGATCTGAACTCCGGCTCTAGCAGCATGTCTATCAATTTCAGCCCAGAGATCAGTATGATGCAAGGCCATCCACTCAGCAAAGATGGTGTTCTTGTCCTTGCCTTCAGATGTCCTGAGCCAGTTCCCGATAATATAGTACAAGTCCACGAACTCTTTCTTGATTGGAATCCAGGATTCGTTCAGTTCGGGAGGTATGAAGTTGTCTACGTATTCGTATACGATGGGACTGGCATCCTGAGCAACACCCACCTTCTTAGACGCACCAGCTTTCTTCTTCCCAGCTTCAGGGACAGGCTTTTTCTTAGGATCGGTCTTCTCCTTCAGCACAGCCATTTCACTCTTCAGCTTTTGGAGTTCAGTTGCCTGACTCCTCATCTGCATTGCAGTCTCCAAAGTCAGCTGCTTTGTCTTCTTTCTTCCCTCGACAATGGGATCACCAGGGAAACGTTGCTCCTCATATTCCTCCATCAGGTCATCCACGGATACATCAGCCTTCCGCTTCGGAACCTTAGACTTCGGATTTTTCAGAGCTTTCCCTTCCCCCTTTTTGGCTGCATCAAAGGGGTCCTTGTCCTCGTCGACTTGTTTCTGAATATCCCTGATCAGAATCCCCCGAGACGCTTGCTGATCGGCCACCACCTGAAACTCCTTAGCCAGCTTTGCATTGGCCTCAGCTCTGAGCAGGCTTTCAGTCAGATGACTATCAAACTCCCTCTGCATTGCATTAAGCTCGTCCTTCCTCGTGAGGCTTTCAGTGAGCATTGTGTTCAGAGATTTATGCAATGCCTCCTCGGAAGCGTTCTGACCCTCCTTCTACTTGGTCAGTAACAAGTCATCCGCCTTCCCTGCCTCTTCCCGGGCCACTTTCCTGACCTGGGCCTCCTGCCCCTTCAGTGCATCAGCGATCAGTGCCTTGATCTTGTTAACTAGGCCACTGAGAGATGTATCAATCATACCTTGCACTTGGTCAGTAGTGACGCCGGTTGATCGTTGTTGTTCAAGACTCAGGAATCTATCAACTGATTCCTTCCTTGCCTTGTTCAACTCAGCAATGAGATATTTGATTTTCTCACGCTGACGATCGAGCTTGCCCAGTATGGTCCTCCCCATCAGTGACACTCCCACTGAGATGGTTCGGAGCTTCCTTTTCCTTGCAGGCTTGGACTTGGTGGAAACCTTCTTCGGGACCTCTCCTGAAGCCTCAATAGTCCCGGTCCCTGGGAGTGCTTCATCGGCCGGTGCACCTCCTCCCGAGGTCGCACCTTCCCCGACTACTGGCACGAGTGCCATAGAAGGGTTGGGCTGAGGATTGTTTGCCCTGACAACCCGGATGAAATCTTCTTTGTTAATGACTTGGGCATTAGAACGAAGCCCAAATCTGTCTAAAATTCTCTGCTCTTCATCCCTGAGGGTGTGTTCTCTGATAGCTTTGATCAAGGCCACTACTTCGGGGATTGAAGCCTTTCTCATCATCACCAAGACCCTCAGTCTGATGACCTCTTCACCATAGACTTCCTCTAGATCTGGAAAGTGCTGATTTACAAACTTGATGGCCTGACATCGGGCATCCATCTCGAATGGAGTTAGCTTTGGTGGTGTTGATTCCTCCTGAATTTCTTCCTCAGCTTCCTCCGGTTTGTCAGACTCGGACTCAGCGTCATCGGAAACTGTCCACTTCCATCCCCGATTATCCTCAACATCTTCATCATGGAGATCCTCCTCCTGAGCCTCCATCTCCTTCCCTTCTTCCTTCTCTTCTTCTTCTCCTCCATCTGAGCTACCATGTCCCTCTTGGACAACGACTTCCACATCACCTCCCTGCTCCTCCTGAGCACCTCCACTGGGCTCCGCCTGAGCCTCCTCCTCTCCGATTGTATGGACCACGTCCATCACAACCGTATCAGGATTCACAACCACCCTGATCTCTTCCTCTTCAGTTGGTTCCCCCTGAGTCTGAGTCACCTCCTCCTGAGGCGTCTTCTCAGTGGCTGAAGCAGTCGTGGGTTCTGTAGATGGGGGTTCAGCGGGGTCCACTGATACGAGTGGTGCCGCAGCGGCTGACCGTTGCTCAGGTTGGTCAGACTCAGTGTCAGAGGGCTCATCCCTCAGAAGTGACTTCTTCTCTGCTGGTTCAGAGATGGTAATCCCCTTTACCTTCACTTTGGTTGGAGCCTTCTTCACCTGCTCCTCCTGACCTTTCGAACTGGCAGTCTTTCCTTTGGCCTTTCCTCTTGACACCTTCTTGACCTCTGTGTCAAGCATCCTCTTGATCGTGTCAGCAGAGTTCTTGAAAAGAACGTGCTTGTCCTTGAAGTTGTCACAACCTTCCTTGTCAACATCTCCAAGGAAGTTCTGAAGTATGACTGATAGTCTTGAACCAAAGTGAGGATTTTTATCAAGTACAATCCGGTCACCATCCATTCTGACCTTCTTTGATTCTTGAACAAGCTTCTGAAGGAAGAATTCCTCCCAATCGATTTTAGCATTGTCAACAATGGCAGCCAGGCCCCTGATCTTGGGCTGATTGATCTGCTCCATGCCTCCCATGAAGCCCATTATGCTTTGAACTACAACCTCGAACAACAACTTGTAAGGAGGTTTCAGTAGTTTCTTGTTCATTGTGCTGAAAATCTCCTGGGGAACGATCAGAAATTCATTCATGTAATCTTGTTCCTCACCAGCCTTGTATGCAGTCAGATTGCCCAGTTGTTCATCCTCTGTGGAGTGAGCCAGATTATAGGTCTTCCTGATTAGATCCCTGACCTTGATCCGCTCGACGAAGTGTTGAACCACCTTCTTTCCATTCTTCTCCGTAGACCTTCTGAGTGGAATCACTGATTCCGACTCATCGTCAGCATTCATCTTCATGTTGGCATAGAAGGCTATGATCTGATGGGGGCAAACTTTGGCTAGTTTCTTCAAGACGAAGTCCACGAGCCCAGCATTGTTCAAGGCCCCGTACACTTGTCCGAGCTCTTTAATGGTGGCACGATGGATGAAATTGACCAACAATTCATAAGAGACCTTTGATTCCACTTCATAAATTGCATTGTGGAATCTCTTCGTGTCTTCGAAGCAGAAGAAGCCATGGATGCAAGAAAGAGAGATAAAAGGTTGCAAGAAATATGGGTTAAGGAAAATATGGTTGCGTAAATTGTGCACAATGAATAATCCTTCCTTTTATACCCAAAACTTCAGTTTTAATGGACGGTTTTGATGGAAAGTCTTTTGAAATTCAACGGATTAGATGAAGGGGTATATTCGGAATACAACATTACCAAATTCAGTTTTCGAAGCCAATTATTCAAACTTTATAGAAAACTGTTCCCGCCCACAAATGCATTTAATGCTTGTCAGAGCATGTTTGAAATTAATTCCAATAATTGCATTTAATAAAAACTAAATAATAAATGAACGGATGGGATGCGATTTTAAAATCCTATGATTGATGTAGTGTCAGACATGATCAGAAATGATGCAAGTAAGTCATAATTAAAGCAAGGTTCAATAATACATACCAGTCAGTCAGATCTAGAAACCTGACTGATACCTCTGAGACTGATCAGGGTGACAAGCCCTGAGCTCTGTGTCCTGAACCTAACTCTATATCAGACCTGAAGATTCTAATCCTGATGTCTGTTCCCCCTGAAAACCATCCATCTATCTATCTGCAACCTGGTCCTGAGTTGATCATCCTTCCTGACCATTTTGTTCAATCATGAACTGAGATTCATACTGAACCTTCTAAACCTGGGTCAAGAAGTCCTAACTCTATTGACAGCTCAACAAACCTGGTTTCAGGCAAAACCTTAGTCAGGATGTCAGCTCTCTGCTTGTCAGTAGGGACCCTCTCCATCCTTATATCCTTCTTCTCAACATGATCTCTTATAAAGTGATGCCTGATGTCTACATGCTTACACCTTGTGTGTAAGACTGGGTTTTGGGATATGGCAATGGCACTATTGTTGTCACAATAAATTTGGACTTCAGTGGCCTCTATTTGGTAGTCTCTCAGTTGTTGCTTCAACCAAAGGATCTGGAAGCAACAACTGCCTGCCGCCATATACTCAGCCTCAGTAGTAGACGTTGCAACACTTGTTTTCTTCTTAGAAAACAAAGAGATCAGTTTACTCCCTAGAAACTGACATGTGCCTGTAGTTGATTTCCTATCAAGCCTACAGCCTCCATAATCAGCATCAGAATAGCCAGTCAGTTCTAGGTTGTCATCAGAGAGATACCAAAGTCCTAAGTTGACTGTACCTTTTAGGTATTTCAGTATCTTTTTGGCACTCTCTAGGTGACTCTTCTTCGGATCAGACTGATATCTTGCACAGGCTCCGACTGCATATGTGATGTTAGGACGACTTGCAGTCAGGTACAATAAACATCCAATCAGTGCCCTATATTCAGTCTGATTCACTGAGGTCCCCTCCTTGTCAGGATCCAACTTCTCATTTGTGTTCATGGGAATACGTGAGACTTTGCTGGTCTGAACTCCAAATTTCTGAATCAAGTCCCTCGCATATTTGGACTGATTTATGAAGATTCCGGAGTCAGTTTGCGTGACCTGAAGACCTAAGAAGAAGTTCATTTCTCCCATCATTAACATCTCAAATTTCCCTGTCATCAGCTTGGAGAATTTCTCACAAAGCTTCAGATTGGGAGATCCAAATATTATGTCATCCACATAAATCTGAACCAAGAGAATGTCCTCCCCTTCGGAAATCCTAAAGAGGGTCCTGTCCACTGTTCTTTTCACGAGCCTGTGGTCTATCAGGAACTGGGAAAGTGTATCATACCAAGCCCTTGGAGCTTGTTTCAGGCTATAAAGGGCTTTCTTCAGGTGATATACTTTGTTACCAACTTCGAACCCTGGAGGTTGTTCAACATAAACCTCCTCGTTCAGTACACCATTCAACATAAGCACTCTTTACGTCCATCTGATACACCTTGAACTTCTTGAATGTTGCATAGGCCAGAAACAACCTGATTGCTTCCAACCCTGCAACTAGGGCAAAGGTCTCATCATAGTCGATTCCTTCGGCCTGAGAGTAACCCTTTGCCACTAGTCTGGCCTTGTTCCTGACAACAACATTCTTCTCATTCCTCTTGTTCTTGAACACCCACTTGGTGCCAATCACATGTTGACGCCTAGGTCTCTCAACTAACTCCCAAACCTGATTCCGCTCAAACTGATTTAGCTCATCCTGTATGGCTAGTATCCAGTTGGGGTCAGCAAGAGCTTCTTCTATGCTCTTAGGTTCCTGATCACTTAGGAAACAGCAGAACATAGCACTCTCACCAAAGAACAACCTTGTCCTGACCCCCTTATTGACATCACCAATGATGTCAACCAAGGAGTGATCATCTAGCCACCGCCTCCTGCTGACGGCTGCACTGTGAGCTGCTGACGTTCCCTCGCCTGATCCTAAAATGTTAGTATCGACAATAACAGGCAAAGAATAGGAACGAGCAAGAACAGGGGACTCTGAGTCATTCCCTGAGGGTTGTCCAATATCAGGGACATTGGTTCCCCCTACAGAGTTAGACTCAGTAACTATCTCAGGTGCAGAAGCATCATCACTGACTGTACGTACATTAGGTTGAGTCTGTGCCTCCGTCTGAGACTCAACATTCTCTGAGGCTGGGGCTTGCTGAGGGTTGGCCTATGGTCCATCCTGATCATCATCATCATCCCATCCCTTTGGAGCATTCACCATTTTGATCTTGAATTCAGGATTCTTCAGGCTCAGTCTTGTCACTCTCTTGGTAACTCTCTCAGTGTCAGGACTCTGAACCTGTTTTCTACGCACTGATGTAGTCTCATCAAACACAACATGAGGTGTTTCCTCCACACAAAGGCTCCGACAGTTATACACCATGAAGGCTTTGCTGACAGAGGAGTATCCTAAGAAAACTCCCTCATCAGACTTGCTATCAAAGGCTTTCAGCTGGTCTTTCCCATTGTTCAGGATGAAACACTTACACCCAAAAATAAGGAAATAGGAGATGCGAGGCTTCCTTTTGTTCCAAGTTTCATAAGGTGTCTGAGCATGTTGTTTGTTCAACATAGATCGGTTCTGAGTGTAGCAAGCAGTGTTGATTGCTTCAACCCAGTACTTCTTGGGTAGTCTTGACTCAGCCAACATGGTCCTGGTAGCTTCCTTCAGTGTCCGATTCCTTCTCTCAGCTACCCCACTCTGCTGAGGGGTCCTGGATGCAGAAGTCTCATGAGCAATACCAAGGTCAGTACAAAAATCAGTTATAATAGAGTTAATAAACTCAGTTCCCCGATCTGATCTGATCCTGACGATTCTTTGACCCTGTTCAGTACTCAATTTTTTGAGTAACTCTGGAAGCTTGACCTGAGTCTCCTTTTTGTTCAGCAAGAAAATAACCCATGTGTACCTGGAATAATCATCAACAACAACGAGGGTATATTTCCTACCATTCATGCTGACAGGAGTAATCGGACCAAATAGATCCATGTGCAGGAGCTGAAGCACTCTGTCAGTTGAGAAGGCATCTTTCTCCTTGAATGAAGCTTTAGTTTTCTTGCCTTCCTGACATGCTCCGCACACGTGGTCTTTGCTAAAAACTTCATTAGGTAGACCCTCTACAAGAGAAAGTCGAGAGATTTTGTTAATAATCTTGAAGTTTAAGTGACTCAAGCGTTTATGCCAAAGACAACTGAGCTGAGAAGAGCTCTTGGCGACCAAACAAGTTTCAGGAGAGCTGCTCTTAAAGTCAGCAAAATATACATTCCCTCTCCTGACACCTGTAATCAGAATCTGCAGTGTAGATTTGTCTTTCACAAGGCATATGTTAGATGTAAACTCTACACTATAACCTCGGTCACTAAACTGACTGACCGAAAGCAGGTTATGCCTAAGACCCTTAACATAGGATACATTAAGCACTCTCACAGAACCAACAACAAGGGTACCGAATCCTCTGGTGAAACCCTTAGAGTTATCACTAAAGGTTACCTGCGGGCCTTCCTGAGCTACGTAGTCCTGAAGGAGATCACGAAATCCGGTCATGCGCCTGGAACACCCTGAGTCCAAGTACCAGTCCTTCATCAGATCCTCCTTCTTCTTCTTGTAGCCCGCAGCGACCTGAAAAGAATCAGGCCTCAGGTACGCATCTCGTATTAGGTCCTACGGTGTCAGTGATACCCTTCGGGATCCAGATTTGTTTAACAATTCTGATGGCATCAGAAGTGTAAACCTGTCTCCCTGAAACATCAACATACACTGTCCTCTTCTTCCTTTGTGCCTGGGAAGTTGAGGGTGCATGTGTGTCAGCCTGAGTTTCAGGAGTCCTGGATTGATTCCTGGGGGCGGGCCTCCTGTTCCTCCTTGGCCTGGGTGAATTGGGCTGAGGTCTGTCCTGAGAAGGAGCAGCTCGGGCCTGACCTCTAGGCACTTGAGGTCTGAGCTGAGTGTTATCGGAGTCAGGTCTCTGTTGCCTTTCAGGGGCCATTTGGTTTGTCCTTCTCCTCTGAGGATTGGGACGCTCCTGATGGGCAATGTGCCCTGTCTGAGGCCTCTGGACCTCAGTAGTCCTTGGCCTTGCCTGAGGCCTCCCCTGACCAGAGTTCCCTCTGCCCTGAGTATTTCTAGGCTGAGCCTGAGAAGTACTTGGGGCTGAGTTCTTTCCAGCCTAAGGGTTCCTAGGCTGAGCCTTAGAGTTCCCTTGGTCCTTCTTCCTCGACTTAGGATGAGGAGCTTTGGCCTTTCCCTTAGGTTTTGGCATGGGTTCCTCAGTCATTTGCCTGACAGGTTCAGACACTTTCTCCTTCCATTAGCCTTTATCCTGATGAGCAACACTTGGGCTCTTGTCGTCAGTTTGGGCAGGGACAAACTACTTCTGAGAGTTGGTCCCTGAAGCACCTCTCTTCTTCTTGCCCTTTGGGTCTTTTGAGGCATCATAGCCTAACCCAGCTTTAGCACCATCGGTCAGCTGAGAGAAACTTGTCAACTCATCAACCACTTGGGTAGGTGTGTGTAACTTCTTCAGTTTTTCCTCAAGGTGCCCATTATCCTTTTTCAGGGCTTCAATCTCAGTGGTGTACTGAAGCACCAATTTTCCATGAGCATTCTCCTTTGAGATCCGCTCAAGATCCCAAGCAGTTTGCTCAGCACAAAGGCGAGCTTGCCACTCTGTTTCGAACATCACTCTCAGAGCAATTCATTCAATCATCAGCTGTTCCTGAGCGAGGAACAGATCTGTGTCACGAGTCTCAATCAGTGAGCTGATTACACCTTTCAGTCTATCAACCTCCAGTGGAGTTTCGTCATGCTTATTCCGAGCATGAAGTAACTCTTCCTTAAGATTTACTAGTCTGAGGGCTTCCTCAGTATCTCTCATCCTGAGAGACTCAGTTAACCTATCATTCTCTCCACTAAGTTATGCATTCACATCCACTGTGTGAATATGAGTCTCCTGCAGCCTCGAGAAATCAACCATCAATTGCTCTAGGGCGAGCTAAAGGTCTTGGTCCCTTGCTGAGTCTGAGCTAAGCTCAGGTGCATGATCAGGAGAAGAGGCAGAAGAACATACCTCATCATCTGCCATCAAGCAGAGATCATCATACTCCTCATCGGAGAAGAGTTCAGGGGACCGGTGTCCTGGGCCATCTGAATCTGAGGAATCCTCAGCAAGCATTGCTCTCCAGTCAATGCCCTGAGCTCTCTCTTGGCTCTCCGATCTTCTCTCGAGAGAGCGCTGAGCTCCGGACAATCATACTGATAATGTCCGATCTTGTGGCAGTGGTAACACTGATCTACATCAGAAACACCCTTTTTGTCAGTGTACCTTTTATCAGATGACTCCCTCCTGCTCCCTGATGATCTTTCAGGCTTGGAGCTGGATCTTCTGGGAAAAGCATCATCTCTCCTCTTCTCATCTTTGCGTTGCCCAGGCTCCTCTCTCTCTCTCTCTCCTGGAATCTGAACAACTCCTTTCTTCCCTCCGGGAGCTCGATATCCTGGGGCTGGAATACCTGCGATCACGGGAGTCAGTATAAAACTTCTTATACCTGCCGAAACGAGAGTTCAGCTTCTAGAATCTCCGTGCCATCAGGCTGTACTCCAGGGCTAGCTCATCCTTGCTCATATCTCTGAGTGATTTCGAGCCAGATCCAGCCTCAGGCTCAGGAGTAGATTTAAGAGCCACGCTCTTTTCCTTCTCAGGTGTCTTCTCCTCACTCACCTCTTCACTGACAGCACCCTTCTTCTTTATCTTATCGAGGTCGAATTCCAGAGCCTTTAACTCTGAGAATAGGTGAGAGTAAGGAATGTTTGTGAGGTCCTGAGTGTTCTTTAACAAGATCACTCCTGTGTCCCATCTTTCAGGGAGACAGTTCAGGATTTTAGACGACACCTCCCTCTTGGGAAAGTCCTTCCCAAGGGTTGCTAGCTCGTTCATCATCTTAATGAACCGAGCTTCCATCTGATCGATGGATTCTCCTTCCAACATCCGGAAGGCCTCAAACTTCCTGATAGCAAGATCACGCTTGTTCTCCTTGATCTTCTCTGAGCCCTCACTCATCTCCTTCAGTGCATCCCAGATCTCCTTCGCAGTTGTCAGATGCATGACCCTAACCAAGTTCTCGTAAGAAACGGTGTGGAGTATAAAGTTCTTCACAATATTATCCAGTCCGATTTGCTTAATCTGATCAGCAGTAAGTGCAGACCTCTCCACAGGCTCATCTCCGGTAGCCGGAATAGGGACATTGCCAGCTATGGGTCAGGTGGTCTGAAGATTCCTCATAAATCTGATCGGACCTTGCTCAATCACCTGGGGCATCTGATCATGGATGGAGTAGAGATGTGCAAGGACCCTGAATTTCCAATAATCATAATTGTCAATAGAGAATTCAGGAGGATTACCTTCGACGTGCTTAGACCCGGATGCCATGAATGTAAGTTTTCAAAAACAAGATCTGTTCAGTTGACCACCAAAAGTTTCTCCATAGAAACTATTGGTAAACAAAGTCAGTGGTCTTTTGAACCACTGCTCTGATACCACTTGTTGGTCCCGAAACGAGTATAATCAGTGTATGGGGGGAATACACTGATGTTAGATTTTCCTGAAATCTCAGGAAAATGCTCTTTCAGACTTAGTCAGAAAGCTCCTGAAAATGTTCAGTCTATTGATGGTCCTCAGGGGCAGCAGGGATGGATCAACAATGAACCAGTTAAGCTAAGTCAGAGTTGTGCTCTCAGAAGCTCAGTAGAGATAACAATCCTACTGACCGCTCGGAAGCTAATCAGTTGGGCTACTATCTCAGTAAGCTCAGTTTAGTGTGGAATGTGAGCCCTTAAGTTTCTACTCGTTTTAGTTCCTGAAAACTTATCAATTTGCTTAGTGAAAACGTGGTTAAGGCTGGTGCATAGTTTTATGGTCAGGGTGACAAAGTCAGTCCTGATGGTTTTCCAAAAACAATGCAAGTATGCTTCAGTTTAATATGATGACAATTATGATTCTGAGGAAATAGTAAATCAGCACACAAGGGTCTTTTTAACGCGGTTCGGAGATAACCAACTCCTACGTCCACGACCTGATTGAACAGGAAGATATCCTCAAAACCCTGAGGATAGGTACTTGATTTTTACGTGCCAAGGGACACGAGTAGCCAACTTCCTCTCTTAGGAACTGACCCCTGGGTGGTTTTACAAGTCCCAGTCCTTCCTACCAACCAACTCACAACCTGAGGAGTTTGGTACTAATGTTTTCCAACTATTGTGTATTGATCCTTCTAACAAATCAGTTCTAATGATAGGATCAATACTCTAAGCAAAATACAGAAAGGATTCCTACTACAACACTAGGGAAATTTAAGGTTTCTCTTGGAAATTTCCCGTTAGCCTTGAATGGGAGCAAGGCCTTCTGTATTTATAGGGAGGTTTGAAATAGATCCGTTGGAATTGATCTGTTTCAAACCTTCCTATTTAGGGTAGGTGCAGGTTCTGGTTGTCCTTCTCTGACATGGACCATACCTAGTATGGTAAAGATTCTGATCCGCCGCCTGCACCTCTGAGAAGCATTTAATGTGCTCAGTCTTCATACATACGACACGTCTTCTTATTGGTCGCTTGTTTAACGACTAGTTTGTCGGCATTGACTTTCTGAATCCTCGTACATTTATAACTCTGAGTCCCTCGTTCTTTACTCAGCATAAATGTTTGTCTTATGTTGGAGACTCTGACATTCTTTTATCTCGCTTAGTTGTTGTTTGAGGATTGGTTGTGAGTTAGATGTTAGTGTTAGTCCCTTAGAAGTTAGTATCCCTTCAGGTAAGGCTATTTTTACGAGTAAGGTTTTGTCGAGTGCGAAACTTGAGATTTGTGGGAGGAGTCTTGAGGGAGAGTTACACGTTATCGAGATGGGACAATTCGATGTCATTCTTGGCATGGATTGGTTAGCTAAGCATCACGCCACCATTGATTGCAAGAAGTGGGAAATGAGGCTCAAGCCGTTGAATTACTTCAAGAGGAAGGATGTGAAGGATACCTTGTCCATGTGATGGGCACGAACGTGAAGGAAGTGAACATTGAAGACGTTGCTGTTGTTAACGAGTTCATTGACGTATTTCCCGAGGAGTTACCCAGAATTCCACCCGACCGACAAGTGGAATTTACAATCGATCTTGTACCCGGAGGTCCCCCAATTTCGAAAGCACCCTATAGAATGGCGCCGAAGGAACTCGAGGAGTTAAAGATGCAGTTGCAAGTGTTGTTGGATAAGAAGTTTATTCAACCAAGTGTTTAACCATGGGGAGCGCCCGTTTTATTCGTCAAGAAGAAGGATGGATCATGGAGGATGTGCATCGACTATCGAGAGCTTAATCGGCTCACGATAAAGAACAAGTACCCGTTGCCTAGAATTGAAGACTTGTTCGGTCAACTAAGGGGAGCGAGTGTGTTCTCAAAAGTTGACTTAAGATCGGGCTACCACCAATTGAAGATCAAGGAAGGAGATAGGGCGAAGACCGCTTTTCACACACGTTATGGGCATTACGAGTTCGTAGTGATGCCGTTCGGTTTGAGCAACGCACCAGCTGTCTTCATGGACTTGATGAACCGATTTTTTCACCCTTTCCTAGATCGGTTCGTCATAGTGTTCATTGATGACATTCTAATCTATTCACGGAGTAAGGAGCAACATGAAGAGCACTTAAGGACGGTTCTTGAAGTCTTGCGCCAAGAAAGATTGTTTGCAAAGTTTACTAAATGCTAGTTTTGGTTAGACCGAGTGAACTTTTTAGGCCATGTGATCACGGCCCAAGGAGTGGAAGTAGACGCATCCAAGGTTGCAGCCGTGAGCTAGTGGAAGGCTCCAACTAATGTGAACGAGGTTCGTAGCTTTCTCGGTTTGGCAGGATACTATAGGCTATTTATCGAAGGCTTTGGAAAGATAGCCTCACCGATGACCAAGTTAACAAGCAAAGGAGAGAAGTTCGTGTGGTCCAAGGTATGCGAGAAGAGTTTCCAAGAGTTGAAGGACAAGTTATGTTCTTCCACCAACAAACAGTCCTTATTATTCCCGATCCTACGGAAGGATTCGTTATCTTTAGCGACGCGTCGAAGCAAGGACTAGGTTGTGTTTTGATGCAACATGGGAAAGTCGTGGCGTACGCATCAAGGCAATTGAAGGTGCACGAGATGAACTATCCTACGCATGATCTTGAATTAGCGGCTGTTGTTCATGCATTAAATATATGGAGACATTATCTTTATGGTACTAAGTGCGAGATATTCACCGATCATAAGAGCCTCAAGTATATTTTCACGCAAAAGGAGTTGAACGTGAGGCAAAGGCGTTGGCTAGAGTTAGTCAAGGACTACGATTGCACAATCAACTATCATCCGAGCAAGGCAAACATGGTCGCGGATGCACTTAGCCAAAAGGGAGGTGCAATTTATTCTTTGACGAGCCAAGACGAGCTAGTGAAGGAGTTCGAGCGTTTTGAGTTGGAGGTGATCGAAGCACCCAAAGGCGTTAATTCCATCATTGCAGCCTTAACGGTTCAGCCCACTCTTCGTACACGAATCGTCGAGAAGCAAGGCAAGGACGCTGCCCTAATTAAGTTGAAGAAGCGAGTTGAGACGAAAGGCGTTAAGGGGTTTGTTGTCGATGCAAATGGAGCACTTTTTTTCGAGAATCGGTTGTGTGTGCCGAATGATGAAGAAGTGAAAAGGGAAATCATGGAGGAACCTCATTGTACACCTTATACAGTTCATCCCGGTGGAACCAAGATGTATAGAGACTTAAGGACTATATTTTGGTGGAAGAACATGAAGGGAGTATTGCCAATTTCGTAGAGAAGTGTTTAACTTGTCAACAAGTTAAGGCGGAACATCAAAGGCCATCCGTTGGAGATACCTCAATGGAAGTGGGAGCACATTTCCATGGATTTCGTGATGGGATTACCCCGTTCGATTAAAGGGAATTAAGCAATATGGGTTGTTGTGGATTGACTAACCAAGTCGGCTCATTTTCTACCTATGAAGATGACGTGGAGTATGGATAAACTTGCTCAAGTTTATATCCAAGAAGTAGTGAGATTGCATGGAGTCCCCGTTTCAATCGTTTCGGATAGGGATACACGTTTTACTTCGCATTTTTTGAGGAGCCTACAATCGGCCATGGGCACAAAGTTAAATCTTAGCACTGCGTATCACCCGCAAACGGACGATCAATTTGAGAGGACAATTCAAACACTTGAAGACATGTTACGGGCTTGTGTTCTAGACTTGAAGGTAATTGGGAGACGTACTTACCTTTGGTGGAGTTTGCTTACAACAATAGTCACCAAGCGACAATTGGCATGGCTCCATACGAGGCTTTGTATGGACGACGTTGTAGATCCCCGTTGTATTGGGATGAAGTTGGCGAACGACGCATTCTAGGGCCCGAGATAGTGGAGAAAACGGTAAAGGTGATTGAGAAGATTAGAGAGCGAATACGGGCTGCCCAAGATCGTCAAAAGTCTTATGCCGACAAGCGTAGGAAGCCCCTACATTTCGAGAAGGGTGAGGACGTGTTCTTGAAGGTGTCACCGACCAAAGGAGTTGTTCGTTTTGGACGAAAAGGGAAGTTACAATCGCGTTTTATAGGACCTTTTGAAATCCAAGAGAAGGTTGGGAGTTTAACTTATCGCTTAGCTTTGCCCCTAACCTTGCAGCCCTTCACAACGTGTTTCACATTTCGATGTTGAGAAAGTACGTACGTGATCCTAGTCCTATTCGTCTTTGGAAGTGGATAAGAACTTACCCTACGAGGAAGTACCCGTTGAAGTGTTGGATAGGAAAACTCATCGTTTGAGAAATCGAGAAGTTAACCTCATTAAGGTACGATGGAATCGACATGGAATTGAAGAAGCGACGTGGGAAAAAGAAGAGGATTTAAAGGCTAAATACCCCGAGCTAGTTTTGTAAGGTAAGTTAGTATTGTCGAGGATGAAAATTTTTAAAGGTGGTGAGGTTTTAACACCCCGAATAGGCAGCAGCTTTTAGTCCCTTAATTATTTATTTGTTTTAGGCGTGAGTTTGAGTGTGAGTAAGGTTTAGTCCTTTAAGTTGTTATGCCTTAGTATTTCTTAATTGGTTGCTTAGTATTAGTTGTCCCAATTAGTATTAATTGGACTCTTAGTTTAGTGTTAAGTTCGAATATTATTTAGAGTAAGAGAGAATAATATTATTTTTGAGGTTATAGTATTAGTCCTCTAAGAATAGTATTTCCTTAAGTATTAATTCATTAAGGGCATGTTAGTAATTGAGGAATAATTTTAGGGATTTGACTTTATGAGGATTTGACCAAGAATAGGATTAAATAATACTTGGGATAGTAGTAGTAATATTTTCGAAAAATATGGAGTCTTGTACACTAGGGAATTTTCCAAAATTATAAGGCATTAAGACATGGATTTCTAGTATCTTTATTTATGGAAATAAGTCACATTCTTATGCAAGAGAATATACACGCTTGAAGGTTAAATATCAAAAAAATAAAGAGTTAGTAAAGATCTTTTAAATAAGGAAATAAGTTGCCAAGTATGGAAATAAAGATACACCAAGATTATGGGCCAATTTTCTTGCCCTTTAGCCTCAATTTCGGCCGGCCCTTTTTCCCAACACTATACATACTTTTCTAACTCTATAAATATGTATTGATCAAGACCCTAAAACCCTAAGACACCCCAAATTTTCGGCAGCCACCATAGCACCAAAAATCGCAACCTTATGGAGATATAGGACTAGTTTCGGCAGCTTGTGGAGGAGAGAAAGAAGGCAGATTTTCGTGAGCTTTGTAGAGCAAGAAAGAGTAGGATTTCGATTGAGGAGTTAGCAAGCCAACGTACAACACATCTCTATTTTCAAGTCAAGAAAAGGTGGGGGTTTAAACG
>JAPKLY010001075.1:0-14624 GCA_026898435.1 Prunella vulgaris
ACCAGAAAGGAAATTCATCAAAGGTTCAACATCAACCCCTGAAGAAGTTGTAAACTCAACCCTACAGCCAGAAGATCTGCAATTCTTGAATTCATTCAAGGAATTGTCACCAAGAAGATAACAGAAGATCAAATAAATCATGAATGATACTGAGAAAGATGTTACCAACATGTTACAAAACATGTTTCTGAAACCAACTGCAGAATCAACCATATAGTAAGAAGAAGAAGTGTTCAACAAGCTCAATATTGAAAGAAGACTCAACTTTGATAGATTCTGGAATGGAAATATGTCTGAATTGTCTCACTCTTCAAACATTCAGAGAGGAGGATCAAGTAAGAACTGTAGAATTAACAACTCTACAGCTCCCAAAAAGGCTTGGATTGCAAAGAGTAACACTAGAGGAAATCCAAAGCATTTGATTTCTAAATAACTTACTTTAAGAGAGATTTGGTACATAGACAGTGGTTGTGCAAGACACATGACTGAAGATAAAAGTTTGTTACAAGATGTGAAAGATCACAAAGTTCCTAAGGTTGTTTTTGGTGATAATGCCAGTAGAACAGCTAAAGAATCAGGATGTTTGCTTAAAGGAAATGTTCATATCAATGATGCTTATTTGGTAGAAGGTCTAAAGCATAATTTGCTTAGTGTAAGTCAATTTTGTGACAAAGGCTACACTGTAGACTTTACACATGACACTTGCATAGTCAAAGATATTGAATCCCAAACCACAAAACTGACAGGAACTAGAAAAGGGAATGTTTACATTGTAGAGTGGGACTCTACAGCTGAAACTACCTGTTTTCTTGCTAATAGTTCCAATGAGGTTAGCTGGTTATGGCACAAAAGGATGAATCACATAAACTTCAAAACCATGAATGAACTTGTGAATAAAAGACTTGTAAGAGGTCTACCAAACACAAAGTTCAGGAAGGAACATCTATGTGATCCCTGTGTTAAGGTGAAACAAATCAAGAAGACTTTCAAGAGCAAGACACACTCAAGCACATCAAGGGTACTTGAATTACTTCACGTGGATCTTTTTGGACCCATAGAACCTGTAAGCATTAGTGGAAAGAAGTACACTCTAGTAGTAGTAGATGATTACTCAAGATTTTCTTGGACAATGTTTCTAAGAAAGAAGAGATTTTGGGTAGAAGCAACAAACACAACATGCTATACACAAAATAGATGCTTGATAGTGAAGGCTCATAAGAAGACCCCATATGAGTTATGGAAAGGAAGAAAATACCTCTTATTTACATATATTTGGATGCAAATGCAACATACTGAATAATGGGAAAGAACACCTCAAGACTTTTGATTCTAAGTCAGATGAAGGTATCTTTCTAGGTTATTCTAATGTTAGTAAGGCTTTCAGAGTGTATAACAAGAGATTAATGATTGTTGAAGAATCACATCATGTTATTTTTTATGAACAAGATAACCCCCATGAAGACTTAGCTGAAGACTCTAAAGAGGACAACTCTACAGTCACAAGTCAACATCCATATGTTGAAATCAAAACTCCTGTAGAATTGACCAACAAAGGCTTTGGCACTGTGATAGTTGAGTTACCACCTATAGAGAATGTTGAAGATCTAGTCTATGAGAATGTTCTAACAGAAGTAGAAACACCAATAATAAGACCTGATGAGTCTGCAGTAGGTGAATCTACAGCTGTTGAAAATAATGATCAAAGACTAGAACCAAATTTGAGATGGTTGAAAGATCACCCCCTGAGAATGTAATTGGAAACTTATCTGATGTTGTAAAAACCAGAAAACAAATCCATGAGGCAATGTTTTCTACATTTCTCTCATCTTCAGAACCTACAAATATTCATGAAGCACTGCAGGATGTAAATTGGATCATTGCAATGCAAGAAGAATTGAATGGTTTTGAGAGAAATCAAGTATGGGAACTTGTACCAAGACCTAGTAATCACAGAGTGATTGGAACTAGGTGGGTGTTCAAGAATAAACTTGATGAAGATGGGATTTTAACCAAAAATAAAGCAAGGCTAGTTGCTCAAGGCTATTGTCAATCTGAAGGCATAGATTTTGATGAATCTTTTGCCCCAGTTGCAAGATTAGAAGCTATAAGAATATTTCTAGCCTATGCTGCATATATGAACTTTACTGTTTATCAAATGGGTGTAAAGAGTGCATTTCTTAATGGTTTACTATCAGAGGAAGTGTATGTTGAACAACCACCAGGATTTGAGGAATCTACAGCTGAAGAAATGGTTTATAAGCATAGAAAATCCCTTTATGGACTCAAACAAGCACCAAGAGCATGGTATGACACCCTATGTGATCACTTGATCAAAAATGGATTCAAAAATGGTATAGTTGATAAGACCTTATTCAGATTACAACATGGAAATGACATATTGCTTGTTCAAATCTATGTTGATGATATAATATTTGGGTCAACCAATGAAGACTTATGCAGAAAGTTCTCTAAGCTCAGTATACAGAAATTTGAAATAAGCATGATGGGAAATCTGAATTTCTTCTTGTGATTACAAGTTAAGCAAATTAAGGATGGAATTTTCATCAATCAAGCTAAGTACACTGAAGAGCTGATCAAAAGATTTGGAATGGATAGCTCTATGTCTACCAATATACCTATGACACCTTATGCGAGTTTAGACATAGATGAGAATGGCAAAAGTGTTGATGTAACCAAATTTAGGAGGTTAATTGGAACACTGCTATACCTTACAGCAAGCAGGCCTGACATTATGTTTGCAGTAGGTGTATGTGCTAGATTCCAAGTTAATCCTAAGGAATCACACTAGAATGCTGTAAAGAAGATCATCAAATATGTCAAATCCACACAAAATCTAGGATTATGGTATCCTAAAGAAGGAGGAATTGAACTCATTGGCTACACTGACTCAGATTTTGCAGGTTGCAAGATTGATAGAAAGAGTACTAGTGGGATTTGTCAATTCTTAGGTGAAAGGTTGGTAGCATGGCACAGTAAGAAGCAAAATTCTATTGCCCTCTCTACAGCTGAAGCAGAGTACATTGCTGCTGGAAGCTGTTGTGCATAAATCTTATGGATGCAATATCAATTACAAGACTATGGGGTTGATGCAAGAGAAACCACTATATTCTGTGACAATACAAGTGCTATTGCTATTACACAGAACCCAGTGTTACACTCTAGATCAAAATACATAGATGTAAGGCATCATTTCATAAGAGATCATGTTGAAAGAAAGAATGTGAAATTGACAAAGATTCATACTGACTTGAATCTTGCTGATATTTTCTCTAAACCTTTGTGTGAATAAAGATTTTCAATCTTGAGAGGTAATTTGGGAATGCTAGAATTGTGAAAAGACTCTTTGAAAATCACTAAATTGCAAAGATAAACTTAGAAAATTGAAAATCCATTGAAAATGAAATATGCAGCTGCAAAATCATTCAACTGCATAGTTGTTAACTCTACAGCTGTAGACTTGGCATTGAACTGCAGATTCCTAACAAATGTAGACTTTCATAGTCTAAGCATGTCAAATGCAAATTTAGAGAACTTACAGTACTTTGTACAAGTCTGGGAAATTAAATGAGACACTATAAATTCAGAAACGCCAGTACTATTGTTACATGTATTTTGGATTATTCAACATTTTAATTAATAGAATGTTTGAATATGTGTATCATTTTAAATTGATTTTAATGATCATATGAGTTATATTTGGACAAACTTAATTCCATAAGTTTTGGTTCAAATTTTTTACACTCATACATTTTAAAAGACAGTTTTACCCTCCCCTGTCTTAAGCACGTGTAAGGAAATGTATTTAAAGGATTCTTGATTCCTTTGACCTCACTTTACATTTCTGAAACCCATTAAACACTCCCTATCCCTCACCTTCAAACCCCAAGCTATGGCAATGAAAGTTATTTTTGGTGCCTTGTTCGACTTGGAATAACTGCAAAGACAGAACCCCACAGAAGCTATGGAAGAAGTTGTTAGGCGTATTATCAACCAGGGAATACATTAGTCTTACTCATATTCCTAGTGCATATGATGACAAGATTATGTTGGAATTCTACAAGAACGCTGAAGCAGACATGGAGAGAAAAAGATTGTCAGTTAAGCTTCAAGGAAGGACGGTTAATATCAGTTCTAAAGATATTTGCAGGGCTCTACACTTGAGAACTAGAGGAGATTCTTATGACAATCTCAATTTTAAGGATGAAGATAAAAAATATTGGAAGAAGTTCACATCAGAAAAGTCATTTCCAGAGAATTGGAAGAGGACATTCAAGAAGAATGACCTTGTAGTTGAGTACGTTTACTTATATGAAGTTATTGATAAATGTTTATTGTGTAGAACTGGTGCACACGATATAGGAACTAAACTTATGTGGGATCTCATGATCGCCATAGATAAGGAGGTTCTTGTTGATTTAGGAGAATTACTTTTGAGGAATATTAGTAATGATGTGGTAAAAGAAGGCAGAAACAAAGGTTTTGGTTTGTTTCTAAACTATATCTTGAAAGAAGTAGGATATACCTTGTTCAATGGGCATATTAGACAACCCATACTTGTTCATAGGATTGTTGGGAAAAAAATTTTTAAGAGAGGAGCTATGGATGCTCCTATGGCTATTTCACAAAAGAAAAAAAAGAGAAAAAAGGATGTGAAGAAGAAGAAACCTATTGTTGTTTCAAGTCCTGTGAAACAATATGAAAGGAAAAAGAAGAATGTCAGGAGAAAGTTGATCTTAGTTGATGAAGCTACTGATTCTGAGGATGAAGTAGATAGAGAGAAAAGAGCAAAAAGTTTTCATTCGAAAGAGGCTGATGATACTGAGATCATGGACAAGTCTACAGCTGTAGACTTGACAAATGGACAGCAAGAAGAAATAGAAGAAGTTGAAGCTCCCACTCAAATGGAACAACTCCCAGTTGTTTCAACAGAAAGAATTGATGGATTTGAGGAAGAAAGACAGTAGTTTGAAGAATGGAAATTGATTAAGGAAGAGGTTGAAAAGCTAAAAAATGAAGAAAGGAATTTGTTCCAGTGGGTTGTTGACTGGACAAATTGTAATGATGTGGATCAATTGCTGAGACCTAATTTCCTTGATGATTTCCTTGCTGAAAAGCTAAGAAAGAACAAGGGAAAAGGTAAAGAGATAGCAACTCAGACTGAAAAGCAAAAAATAATAAAGTCTACAGTAGAAGCCCTGAGAGTTGCAATGGGCACAGAGACTGATCCTGAGGCACAATTTCCTGAGGCAGAGTATGAAATTGTTAGCTCAGATAGTGAAGAAGAAATTCCTGAAAGGATTGGAGAAGGAAGGACACAAGTTTTTGAAACTGAAGGTTTATCTACCTTGGCTGAAGGAGCAGCCATATTGGAATCTGCAGGAGCAAGTGCTGCAGATTTAATTCCAATTGAAGAAGAAACCACTCATGTTGTTCAAGAAGCTGAACAAGAAAAAGGGGCAGAAAAAGAAAAAGATGGTTCTCCCTGCAAAGAACCAAAGGATAAGCCTGATAATGATGATGTTGAAGGTAATGATGATAATGCACCAATGGGTGGTGCACAAGTTCAGATTGAAAGTGTTCAAGCCCAACAAATTCAAGAAACTAAAGCAAATGAGCAGATGGTGGAAGAAACCTCTAGAGAAATTGATGAAGGAGCAAAGGATTTGTCTAATCCTGTTGCAAATATTTTCCATCAACCTCCACCTGCAATGTTTACCTTAGATGAAATTTATCAGCAAAGGACTCCCTCTCTGCAGAGTTACTCAGCCCTAGAAAGAGAGAACATTGATGATTACATGGCAGATTTCTCTACTGATAAAATGGAAATTCATCTAACTCCTAGCAAGAGAAAGGCTACAACAGAGGACTCTACAGCTGTAGAGTTGGTACACGCAAAATCACAAAAAGCTGGGAAAGGGACAGAACTAGTTATCCAAGAGGCAGATTCTGAAGAAGAAGACAGTGATTCTATTCCCAAGATGACACCTAAGGAGGTTGTATCAAAACTTCAGGGTTTTGAGGAAACTTTGAAGGGTATTGAAGCTGCAATATTGAAACAAGTGAAGACAATACCTGATGCAATTATTTCTCAGAAAGTAAAGAAAGGTGTTGAGGATGTTGTGAAGAAAGTGGAAGAAAGAGGAGTAATGGAAAGAAAAACAATGCAAGAAAGCTTCAAGAAAGTTATTGATGAGCTAATGAAGCAGAATGATGAGATAAGATCTGATTCTATGAAGAAGACAAGAGAGATAACTAATCTCAACTAATCAATCAATACAATGAAAGATGATTCATTCCAGTTGAAACTGGAGATTCAAGGAATGAAGAAGGATGTAGAAAATCTAATTTCTGATAACAGAGGCATGAAGGATGATATAATGCAGAAACTTTTAACCATTTTGTCACATTTTGATATTGGCAAAACGGGGGAAAGTAGTCAAATGGAAAAAAGAATTGAAAGAAGGAGATAAAAAGACTGAAGAGATTCTTGAAAAAGTGAAAGGTTTTGGTGAAGCAATGTCTAAAGAGTTTGAGGCAGCAAAATCAAAGGACTTCTCATTAAGATTGGCTGAACAATTTGAAGTTGAAAGAAAAAGGAAATTTGAAGGAGAAAAGAAGAAGAATTCACAAGGAATGATCATACAGCTACCCAAGTCTCCAGTTGTAAAGCAACCAACTGTTAAGTTACATCATTCACAATCTACAGCTGGGACTGCTGGTTTTTGGGAAAAGACATTACGGGAATAAAGAGAAAGAAAGAAAGAAAGAAAGAAAGAAAGAAAGGGAAGAGAAGGAAAAACAAGAGTTAAAATTATCCACAATACTGAATGTATAATCTATCAGTCAAATTGCTCCATAAGAAAAGGAAAAAGAGAAAGAAGAAGAGAAGGAAAAAGTAATGAAATCAGAATTTGATTTAAATTGGGAAGAGTTTTTTAGTATCTGTAATAGACACACTGTGATCAAGAAGATAAAATTCAAGAAGGACATATATAAAAAATTTAAGGATTTAAAGGCAGATGGAACCCTCTACAAAGGAGACAATGCTCATCTCATTGGAGGAAAGAAGAAGAAGACTCCCACAACAAAGAATGTTTTCAGCTCAAGGAGAGAACAAGAAGAGTTTGAAAACTATGAGATTATGATGCTGATGAAGTATTTAGAAGAGGATGAGAAGAACAGGAAAATGGTTGAGCAAGAAATCTTCAAACCACGGGATGAATCTGAAGATGAAGATGAAGAAGATGTTGACCTTAAGCACAAGATGAGATGAAGATCTTGAAGACTGCTGTATAATTTAGACACTAAAACTATTTAGTTTTTAGTCTGACTATCTTTCGTAAGTTGTATCTAAACCTTGTTTACTTTTATGCAGCCTTTCCTCTTGTTGTTTTGTTATTTGTTATTTATTTGTTTTGTTAGAAATATCTTATTGCTACTATTTATGGTTGTTTATTTATTGTTTTAATGATGTGTTTTGCCAACATCAAAATAGGGAGAAATTGTTAAGTACCTATTTAGATTTTGATGTGTGCAAAACATGTATTCTAATTGAACTAAAACTAACATCTTGAATTAAGAAAATTGGCTTAGAAAACTATAGTTGAAAGGAAAGTCTACAACTGTGTATTTGATCACCCTACAGCCATGACATCACCTTACATCTGTAATGTTTCTCTACAGTCAGTTTTTATGTTTTTCAGGACCCTACAGATCCAAAGTTCAAGACTCTACAGCTGATATATTCGTTTGAAGATTGAAGTACTAGTTCAAGACTTATTGAAGATTAGCAAGACCCTTAAGCTCAAATTAGTGTAGCAATTTTGCACTCACTATAGAGTACTTAAGAGGAGTGTTTCACAAAGTTTCTGGAGGTTAATGAAGTTTAATTCAAGTCAACCAGAATTCTGTGAATGAAGACAAATAGTACACTCTGTACTATTCTGTGTGAAGGATGAGGACCACTTCACACATGCCTATAGTGAGAGAGGAGCCTTATCCACAATTCAAATTTGAATCTCTCAACGGATAAGTCACTCCCCTCCATCTATAAATAGAAGATGTTCTCAAAGGAAGCAACAACAACAATCTGCGCATACAAGCATTCAACCTAAGCAAAGTCTACAACCAACAAATCAGAGAGAGAGAGAGAGTTTATTTTCTGTGATTCATAGGATAGTTGGTTAGGATTTTTTTTCTTAGAAAGAATCACACTCATTGTTGTTGTTCCCTCGCTTGTTTTTATTATTTCTACTTAGTGTAAATATCTCTATGTGAGGTTTATTAACTTTTAGTGAGTTATATTCTGAGTGAATAGGATAGTGTCTCTTATTAGAATAGGAATCTGAGTGAACCTAGTTCTAAGAGGGAACTATTTGTATTGATCTTTGTGATCTGTTCTTAGTGAATTTGGCACCTAAGTGGTGTAACAGTGGATGTAGGTTGTCTTATTCATAGACATTGAACCACTATAAACCCTGTTGTTTTATTTATTTTGTTTATTTATCTTTTTTTATTGCATATTTTATCTTACTATTACATTCATCATTGTATTTAAATTTGTGCATAAAAACTTTGTGTTTTTCACAAAGGAATTGGACTCTACAGCTGTAGACTTCCTTAAGTCACTCAGTTGTTAAGTCTGTCAAATTGTTTTTCATTAACACTTACATTTATTTCCGCTGCACATTAGAGTTTTCTCAATACACTTCTTAGTGTGAGAATCCCTCTGATATTTTATCTACAACTTGATTATTTATTTGCAAGTTTTTAACTCTGCAGCTGCAGACTTCTTAAGTCCACAGCTGTAACCTTTGTGGTACATAAAACCTCTTGTAGACTAACAATTTTTGAACTTTTAAAGGTTAGTGTAAGGCTCTAGATTACCTTCTTTGTAAAGTTTGAAAATTTTGTTTTTGACTCTCAAGGTCTATTCACCCCCCTCTAAACCTTGACCATTTTAGGGACCAACAATCTTCCTTGTCAACATTCACAGAATTAGCACAAACATCAAATTTAGTAAAGCACACATACATGTTGTTTTTTTTTTTTTGACAACTTTGAAAAGAACCAAAGAACCCTGCATGATTTTCATAAAGCCTTTACCCCACCTTCCCTCATAACCTTCATCTTCTAAAGCAGCACAAGAAATCAAGTTATTGCACAGATTAGGAACATGCCTCACATTTTTCTAAGTAACAACATAACCAAGGTCAAGCTTTAAGCAAACATCACCAATACCAGCAATATGACACCTTTTCTCATTTGCCATAGAAATATGACCATGCTCAACATTCTCATAAGAAGGAAACAAGTGTTCAAAAGGGGACATATGAAAGGTACAACCAGAATCAATAAGTCATTCATTTTCACAAGCGGAAGAAGAAAGCACAGAATTCACATGTTGTTCATTACACATTTCAGTCACCATAAACACACTACCATCCTAAGAACTTGAAGCCATTTTAGCATGCTCCTTTTGTTGCTGCTTTTTCTTAGGGTTAGGACAAGCTTTGTAGTAATGACATGTTTCACCACAATTAAAGCACTTCCTATTCCTAGACTTGGACCTATTGTTCCCTTGAGGCTTCTTTTTAGTATTAGAATCTTGGTTATCATGTTTCTTCTTGTAATGAAATCTAGTAGAAGACCTCCCTCTAACATGCATAACCTCACCAGAATTTTTACAACTCTTCCCATTGTGTTTTAAGTCATGCTCTTTGCTCTTAAGACTATTAACAACAATATCAAGAGTGACACTATCCATGCCATACTTAATCGCAGATTTGACATCATTATAAGAATCAGGTATAGCATTCAACAACAGAATGGACGACCTCCAGGAGGCGGTGCACAGCGGCTGAAGAAACAGGCGAAGGGTCATGACTTAGGAGCGACAGTGCAGCTCCAGGCGACGGGGTGTGACGCAGATCGGCGCGTCGATCTGGCCCATGCGAACAGATCAACAGCGGCAGCGCTCGAAGGAGAAAGATACCCATGAACCCAGTCCTATCTAACGCAAACAGAGACGATGAAGGGACTCGTGGCTCTGATACCACTGTTGGGTCACCCCCTTCGCATCACGCCTCACGGTTTGGTTCAGGCCACCCGCCTAGGTGGACTCCAAATCGGTATTGAGAGAACGGCAGCCAAAGGCCTGTCGGTAGAGGTAGCAGACCACGGCCCCAAGCTTTTCAACTCCAACGGTGACGAAAGGATTCAAAATCGATCAGCTGTACGAAGGAGATGCAGAGTGGCTTTTATATGGAGGTTTCCAATCAACCTAGGGTTTGGAATATGAGTGGGCCTTATTAAACTAAATGGGCCAAAACCCATTGGGCTCATGCCCAACAGATGAGATAGCAACAGATTCGTTTTATCGCACCACAATTAACAAGAGAGAGAGTGCAGCCTCAATAATTTTCCTTCCCTCTTCATCGATCGACCAAGAGGAACAGAGACAGTCCATTTTCTTCCTTTCCTTCTACCGTAAAACATCAAGATTTTAGGCGGCCATTTCTTACTTCTTCTTTTAAAGTGGTGTAAACAACAGTATCATGTTTACTATCTTCTTCTTCTGAGTCACATATTAAGTGCATTCAAGGTATCTTTATTTCTTTCTGGTTCAAGCAACGTACAACCCTGTTTTTCATTTTTATCTTTTCTTTGTTTGAAATTGAGAAAAGAATCACTGGAAGCCACACTCTTTTGTGGCCATCGATCAACAGTCCATTTCCTTTTCTTTTGCAAGCATTATATGCTGCCAACAATATTCAGGCACTTAATTAAGATGGAACTTTACCAAGTTTTAATGGATGCATGCACATGATTAATTTATCATGTCGCAAGTATTAATAGTTATTAATCTTCATTAGGGACGACAAATATACTTCAAACAAAGTGCAATAATGAAATTCTTTAAGCTCAAGTAAACAATAATGAAAAACATCTCACCTCCCATATGATTTTTCAGATGACATCTCGCATGCATCCACTTACAGGCAGGCAGCTGGTCTTTCATGTCCTCTAGCTATATTTGAGACTTCAGAATCTATTCTGACACACAAACAAAGAAATCTTACAAATGCATTAACGCAGAAATATTTTCCTCAACCCTTCATTGCTTATTTATTCTTGGGAACAACTTAGCTTAAAGTGAATTAACTTGCCTTGAGAAGGATAAGTTTCCAGAATCCAGATGGTAGTATATCAAGAAATTATCATGATGATTTCTTTTAATTTTCTTTCTGGTATTTATTTCATAATCATTTTTCAATTCCTGGAGGACAGACCTTTTGAAGTAGATAAGCGTAGTTTAGGATTGAGTCAGAAAAGCCTTTAAGATGGAGTGCAGTAGCTTAAATTAAATGAACCTCCCATGCATTGCATGTATCTAAGTGAATATATATATATAGCAGTGCAGTTAGATTTGTTGTTTCTCCGATTTAGACTAAAATTCAAAGATGTGGAGTTTAATTTCTATTCTTAAAGTCCCTGGAAAGATCATAATTAGTGGATAAAACAAGATTGTGGACATGCATCCTGCAGTATCTGCCTGTATATAGTTAAAAGACGCAATGAAAAATATATACCCATACCTACTATCTCAGCATTCACTTTCAATCCAGCCATATCAGATATCTTGAAGTAGCGATAAATATTCAAAAAACAAAAGACCAATATATTCGGGCTAACAATGATGATACCACTACTTCTTCAGTGTTGAGAAAGCTTTTGCTAAATCTTGTACATCAAGAGCATCTTTTCCACCCATAAGACAGAGCCTGAGAAAGAAAGGATCTCATGTTTTTTCATCTTCAGCAGATTGAAAATGAAAAAAAGCAATTGTGTGTGATTTTTTCTCCCACTACTTGGCTAGAGTAGACACAATAAAAATATTTAGGCAATACCCTCAAGCAACGAAAGTTCCTCTTCATTGGGTTCCGAGTCAAAGAATTAGGGCCAAACAATATAATAATAATAATAATATTCCCTTTGTCCGTCCCAGTTTACATTTTCCTTTATATCGTTTGATAAGTGTGGTCCCCACATTGTTTTTATGTCTCTCCCTCCCTCTACCTTAATAAAATATAGTGCCACAGCCAATACAAATGTTGCTCAAGTGCTCCATGGCAATAGTACTAATTCCTCCCTCCATTTCAAAATATATGTCATTTTTGTATTTATACTATTTTAACCGATAGCAATGCATTGGGAAATGGTTAATTAAAGTTGATTGGGTGTTTTGAGGAAAAAAATCTAAAATAACATATATTATGACAAAAGTATAAAAAGCTAAAGTGACATATATTTTAAAATTGAGGGAGTATTAAGTAACAAGTTTTCCTTGGCGTATCAAATCTTTTCAGTAATTTAGCAAATTAAAATTGTGAACAGAATGCATGACACCATTTTATAGGAGGGATTGTTTGAGAATAAAGTAGTAATATAAGTCGGGAAGATCTTCCTGAAAAATAGGAAACGTCGAAGCTACGAGACAATTAAATTTCACCTAACTATGTATAATGAGAAAACTTGCATCTGTTGTAATCGTGCAAAGCGATAAAGCAATAAAATAAAGAACAAGATAGTAATTACCCAGTTCATCACAACGTGACTACGTCTGGGGGCGACCAAGGCAGGAGATGTATAGTAATATGACAGTGTATTGTTCGTGTACAGAAATATGGAATACAAGATATAGAGATACAATATATAGTAAAGTATCCTAACCCTAAGCGCATAGGCCTAAAGTCCACTGGACTAGATATAATATTATGTCCATAATATATATAATATATAATCTAATATATTATAGCACCCCCCCTTGGACATAATAACAATGACATGGAAGAATACAAAAGTTAAGAAGAGGAGTATAATAATTGATCTTCAGGATCCAATCTTCAGGATTGTTTTGGATTTGATACTTCCCCTGAAGATAACAATCTTCCAAGTCGACGCATCCCAATTCCATGTACATACTTTTCAAAAGTAGAAGTGGAAAGGGATTTAGTAAAAAAAAAGTAGCGAGATTGTCACTTGAGCGTACTTGTTTTATCGTAATCTCACCACTCTTCTGGAGTTCGTGAGGATAAAAGAATTTTGGGGACATATGTTTCGTCAAATTCCCTTTGACATAGCCATTACTCATTTGAGCAATACATGCAGCGTTATCTTCATAAATAACTGAAGGGCTTAAGTCATTAGAAGGGATACCACACGAGTCGTAAATGTGTTTTACCAAGGATTTCAACCAAACACATTATCGTGCAGTTTCATACAGAGCTATGATCTCTGAGTGGTTTGACGATGTGGTCACCATAGTTTGTTTAACTGATCTCCATGAAATGGCTGTACCACCACAGAGAAAAACATAATCGGTTTACGATTTCGCATTGTGGGGATCAGATAGATAACCAGCATCAGCATAACCTACAAGTATTTTGTCTTGGTTTCTTTGATAGAACATGTCAAGATCTTGTGAACCTTGAAGATATCGTAAGATATGTTTCACACCATTCCAATATCTCCTCATAGGGAAGGCACTGAGCCTTGCAAGTAGATTCACTACAAAGGCGATATCCGGCCTAGTACAGTTTGCAAGATAGAGCAGTGTGCCAATCACACTAAGATAAGGAACGTCAGGTCCTAATAGCTCTTCGGTATCTTCTTTAGGTCTAAATGGATCCTTTTCCACTTCGAGGGAACAGACAGCCATTGGAGTGCTTAGTGGATGAGATTTATCCATGTGGAATCTCTCCAACACTTTCTTTAAGTAGGCTGATTGGTGTATCAGAATTCCTTCAGGGAAGTACTCGATCTGCAGGCCGAGACAGAACTTGGTTTACCCCAAAGTTTTCATTTCGAATTCAGTTTTTAAGATTGAACTTGCTTCTTCAATCTCTTTCCTTGTTCCTATAATGTTTAGATCATCAACGTACACCGAGATGATGCAAAAACCATTAAGGGATTTCTTTATGAATACACAAGGAAAAGCCTCGTTATTTACGTATTCCTTTTTCAGGAGGAATTCGCTAAGTCGATTATACCACATTCGACCTGATTGTTTTAAACCATATAACGAACGTTGTAGTTTTATGCTAAACATACTATGATGTTCATTATTCCTCATTTGGGGAATCTTTAATCCATCATATAGATATCAGTATCTAATGATCCATATAAGTATGCGGTAACTACATCCATTAACTGCATTTCTAAGTTTAGTTTAACTGTCAGGGATATTAAGAAGCAGAATGTTATTCCATCCATAATAGGAGAGTAGGTTAGATCGAAATCAATACCGGGTCTCTGTGAAAACCCTTGAGCTATTAACCTAGCTTTGTATCTCACAATTTCATTCATTTTGCTTTCGTTCAAATACCCACTTGTATCCTACAGGGATAATATTTTTTGAGGTACGAATAATGGAACCGAATACTTTTCATTTATTTAGCGAGTCTAGCTCTGCCTTTATTGCTTTTTCTAATTTCACCCAATCGGAGCGCTTCCGACACTCGAATATAGTTTTGGGTTCAGGAACTAGATCATTATTCGAAATGGTGAAGGCAATTGAGGCTGCAAATGTGTTGTCGAAATGG
>JAPKLY010001075.1:14634-72664 GCA_026898435.1 Prunella vulgaris
TCGAAATGGTGAAGGCAATTGAGGCTGCAAATGTGTTGTCGAAATGGTGAAGGCAATTGAGGCTGCAAATGTGTCTGTCTCGCAGCCGCCACAGGCGCGAAGCGCCGTCGCGCGTTGCCGAAGGTAGGTTTTCGATCGATTTTGATTTTGGGATTCAATCGTTATGTTTCATTTCTGATTAAAAATATAGAGCAGTAGGGTTTTCATACGAAAAAAATTCTTGTTTACTATCAGAAACGGTTCAAAGAATTTGGGTTTGAAAAGTTGAGTTTCTGATATCTATTTTTCGAAAAAAATAGTTTTTTGTTTTCTGGGCATGAAAAAAGATTTCTGGGGAAAATTTTCTAAACTGGATATGATATCAGATATTGGATTTTGATTTTGAAAAACCGGTGATTATCAATTCAGAGATAGATTTTGGAATTCTGGAATCGGAAAAAAATATTGATTCTGAGATTTGAGAACATGGGTTTGATCGGAGACGATCGATTATGAATTGAGGTTTTGTTTAACAGGTAAATAATAAATCAAGAATAGCAAACATTTATGCAAACATACAGATTCATAAGCAGCAGATACGAGATATCCAACAAACAAACGTTTGCGCAAACATACAGTTTTATAGCAAACGTATATCCAACAAGTAGCAGATACGAGATATAAATTAAAAGCATAAGCATAAAAGAGGAATCATAAACATACAGTTCACAAATATTCATATACATACTTTTGAATCACATAAACAGATCATAGAAAAAAATGGGGTATACATAATCTACAGGAGTAATATTAATATTTTTAGATTAATTTAAATATGAAATTTACGGTTTCAGTAAAATATATTTATAATTAATTCTGATCTGTTCCAGAAAATTGTGAGCAATCCTCTCGTAAATCCTATTCCTTAGATGGCCAGAACTCGTGCTGATAACGTGTTGTAATCGTGCAAAGCGATAAAGCAATAAAATAAAGAACAAGATATTGATTACCCAGTTCGTCACAACGTGACTACGTCTGGGGGTGACCAAGCCAGGAGATGTATAGTAATATGACTGCGTATTGTTCGTGTACAGAGATATGGAATACAAGAGTTAGAGATACAATATATAGTAAAGTATCCTAACCCTAACCCTAAGCCCATAGGCCTAAAGCTCACTGGACTAGATATAATATTATGTCCATAATATATATATATATATATATATATATATATATATAATATATAATCTAATATATTATAACAGCATCCACAATCTACATGCCATGCCGATTTATCACCCACTTCCATTACCATTACCATTACACCACCAAAACTAAATTATCTCTGATCTCTTTCTTCTTTCAGTAGCAGATTTCACGGGGGACGTTTTGTATTCTCGTATTACACTACTAATATTTATTTATTATTATTAACTTATGGTCATGTCAATCTAAACTTTGATTTTCTAAGCAAAGGAAATGAATGAACCGCGATAATAATGAAACTGTTTCTAAGCAAAGGAATGAATGAACGAACGAATGAACGAAGAAAGCGTTGAGCAATAAACTGTAAAAAATATTTGAATAGCAGCATCCGCATTCTCCTTTTTATATATTATAACAAAATAATTTTAAGCTACGTAGGTTAGTCTTCTGTCTTTAAAAGTCTCATTCCCAATGCCATTTTTTGTCCATGGACGACCTTCCTTCACCTCTCCTCCTTGACATCCTCAGCCGCCTCCATGACTCCATTGCCATGTCGCCTCCAAAACCCTCAACGCCGTCGCATCGCAGATCCGATCAATCCACCTCCAATGCTCGACCGTCCACTTCGCCAAATACCGATCCGAATCTTCTTCAATGAAACCCTTCAAACAAATCTTCAATAAACTGGTTTTTAAATTGTCGACTGTGGAGACTGTATCCATCAGCGTTCAGGAGGGCGACTACGCCTATGAGAGAGATAAGGATGATTTCTTCCTGAGCGACGTCAGCTTCGTGAAGGAGTGGCTCCCTAAGATCTCCCAAGATTTGAGATCGCTTTCCATATTGGATTTTGATGGGCAGTCTGGCTTTAGGAGAACCGATGTGCTTTCCCTAATTTCTTCTTATTGTAAGTTGTGTCCTTGCTAATTAATTTATTTCTCAAATTGCCTAAATGTTGTGGTTAATAATACTGACTGATGTCCGTTTAAGCATTTGCATATCCCACCCAGGTATTTAGCTATAATTACATTTGTGAATTTTTTAGACTCTATGCAATTATTCTCTGTTTGTCTTGGAATTAATTATACGGTAATTGAGAAATGATAGATACTACTTCTGAATTTCGTATTAAAATCTTCAAATCACTGCTTTTTAATGTTATTAAGACAAAGACTATGACTAACAAGGGTTGATATTCAAATTCAAATGGTAATAAGAATCATTTAATAGGGAGAGAATTACAACAAAAATTTTGGTTACATTTTTGGAATAAGGGAAACAAAAAGGGATTGTTTGTGGTAAATGGTGGATTCATTACTATTCTCATCCCATTGAGGAATTTTGAACCAAATGCCCCATAAAATTAGCCTGCCTGCAGTCATTCATTTTGCACACAATCAATAACAAAAAAGTTTCTAGGAGAATTGAAGGCCTCAGACATCTAAATTTTTTATCATTGTCCAAAAAATATTTAGAATATTAAATTATTAATATTATTTCTAATTCTTATAGATTTAAATTATCAAATTGTTCCATGGGCATGCAAAATAGTTTTGTGTAGTTCTAAAACTAATTAAAGCATCTCTTTCTTATTTATTATTATCATCATTCTTGTTGAATCAATTAATTTTTAATTTAATTTTGGGGGATAAGAAATGAGATTTTTTATGAATGCAAAAAAAAAGGTGATGACAAACATAGAATCAATCGAGCTTAAATTAAAAGTTTAATTTATTCGAAACTAAATGTCTTTAGTAAAATTAAAAACCACATATGTGGAGTTGTTATAGAGAAGAAACTAATAGGTGTCCGAGCCTTAGTTTTTTTTTGTTGGACTAAATCTTCCAAATCCTGCATGTTGGTAAAGCAGAATTTCTTAGGGTTTGATAAATTATTTTATCTCTTTGCTAAACTATTATTTAAAAATAATAATAATTTAATAATTTGGCTCTTCTACCCGTTCTGCTGGACCTTGCGCCGTTTTACAGACCCAATATCCAGTTTTGCAATTTGTTCTTCCTTTCTTTTGTCTTCTTCATTGTTCTTTATTTTTGCGCTGCTTCCTTCCTCTTCTCCAACAGATATGTTATCCTTAAAAAAATGGATGTGAAGTTTTTTTAACAATTGATGTTCACCGTGCACAACTTTCTTAAAAATTAATAGAATTATGTATGCATACCTCTTGTTGGGTGCCTCCTATCTCAAGTGGGGAGATGTCATCAAGGATGCGTGAGACAGTGAAAGATTGAACATTGGTGGAAAAATTATATGTGGTAACTTTAATTTGAAGTGTGAACATTTTTCCAACCATGTGCAAAATGTTTGATGGAATTTGATCATGTCCTTCTGAGTCAACCTTCTCTTCTTGAGGGAAAAAAACAAAGATATAAAGGGGATTTTTAAAATTTTCTTTGCTCTTAATGAGATTAGTGATTGAAGAAAACTCATACAATTTTTAAAGCTTCTGCAGTTGTCTTTAACAATTTCTTTGCTTCTTTATCAAAAATAACAAACTTAGCAGTGTCACTGCCATCATTAACCCCAACTTCAATCCGAAATCTACATATCAACAAAATAGTAAGGGACTGTAGCATTAAAAAGTTTTAGCCTTTTTTTTGGGAGAGTTTGTATTACCTTAACACACCAACTGTTCGCTTATCCTTGCAATAGTTACAAGTCAAGCATGTGCGGGTTTTTTTTTATTTTGCGAAAGCAGTTTGAGCAAGAAATAAAGTTCCATCTGTTACGTAACATCATTACATTATATTTTTTATTAAGCAATATTACTTTGAAAGTGTGGACTATGGACTGATTTACGCAAAAAATAATTATGGTGAAATGTGGATTTATTTTTGAATTAATATACAGAAAATGATACAGAGTAGTAGAATAAGAAGCACACTGTCAAACAAAACTTATCGTCATCAGAATAGTTGGGCGAATGTGTGAATTGATAGTTATTTATAGTACACAAACAGAAATTGAAGAGTAACAATTAAATTAAATTCAAAACTTATGTGTAAGTTGAAGTTAACCTCACTTATGCTCATTTATACCATGTGTCATTCACTATTGTATAACAGGGCAAAGGGAATCATATGTACGAATTTTAAACCCTTATGAAATAATATTGCAAATAAATGTTTATGACACAAAGAATATGAACGTACCTTTTCATCCAGCAACAGAATGTCAACACTCATTAGTTCATTATTTTGTTTGAAGTTGCGAGGCTCCCCTATGCGCAACAGCAGAAAAACAATACCCATTGAATCGCTATTGTCATCGAGATCATTTAAATATATATATAGGGTGTAGTAGACTTTTTAGCCTGACAAACATCATTTGCCATTGAAGAAGTGCAAACAGAGAGACGGAGAAAAAGTAAATATGGAGACAATAAGTATAAAAAAGAAAAAAGAAAAACCAAGAGGAATTGTACACCTAAGTTGGCCGACACATCCATGCATAAATTAATATCGTAATACTATTTTTTAGTTGTCTACATGGATTAACACAAAAGTATTCAGTGTTGTAGCATGTTCTTAAATTCAGGAAATATTACCTTGAAATGAGCTCAAGCTTTGATTCTCCCATCTTGTGCAAGCTGCAACTATTACACAGCACAATAAGAACAATGATTCAGCATCGAAACCCAGAAATTGGGGCAAAATGAAATAACACAAAAATGAAAAACCTACTATTTGTTAGGATATTAGGCTCCTGGAGTGCTTCATAAGTGTGCATTTTTAGTAGCAGAGTGCTTCTATTATGATTTTCAATTACAATCCAACATAAATAATCATATTATTAAGAGAACTAAGAAATGTAGTAGGGGAAGGGATGAGAGTTACAATATAATTTAATCTGAGAAATAAAAAAATGACTTGCAAAACATATAATAGTCAAATCATGTACTATCTACAGGCTAGCGTAATCATAACAATCATATTTAAATTTATTAAATGATCGTAATGATAATAATTTTTATCTCAATAGTTCCCTTTCACGTAGTTTATTTGGGCGAGAGTTACAGTAGTTTTAAAAGTTAAGACAACTAATTTTTTAAGGTGTGGGAAAGGAAGCGACTGATATTAATCTTTTGCAGCCATTTTTTTTACAACATATTTTAAAGGAGCTTGGGGGATGTTTTGTGTTTCTCCAAAGTATTTGTAGGGAAATTTGTTTCTACTATATTTAATTACAGTGAATAAAATTATGTCCCATTAATACTGATTGATTATTGAACATTTACTTTTTAAGAATTTATTATAGTAAAAAGTATCACATCTTAAATATAACATCAAGTTGAGAATCGAAAATTTCTCTCCATGGAAAAGTTCTCTCTTCTAGTGAATTTCTTATACATCACCATGGATGTGTGGTTTTCTAATTTCTTATCATTAGCTTTGTCTTTTCATGGAATTTCCTCTTTTTACAACTACAATCCTCTAATTCTTTTTCTTTTTGTGTTTTCTCTTACTTTTTATCCCAAATACACCTACAAAACCTCCCCAAATAACCACCATCGATGATGGTCATAATGGGGTTAATGGGGCGTATAAATGCTTAAGTTTGATTAGATTGACTTACAACTGTTAAAAGAAAATTGAAATATGTTTTGAAAGAAGGGGCATTTACGTGTAGGGCCTTTTACACTACTAATACTACAAATAAAGCCTCCTAACTTTATTCATTACAAGGAGAGACAAATACTACCTTTGCCACCTCATATTTTGCATTTAATGCGGATAGGACAAAAGCAGAGTAAGCAAAAAGTAGCTTGTTGCTTGTGTCGGGGTATTAAGTTAGATATACTATAGAAAAAGCAAGGTGAAATGACGTTGATGGGAAAGACGCACACAATTTGAAACCTAAAAGTGAATAGGGTTTCTCATTTGCATAATTTCAAAAAATCCAAGAAATTAAGCAGAAGACGAAAGAAGAACAAGAAGAGACGAAGGGCAGGGGGGAGATTTTGTTTAAGCACAAGTATGATTCTTACATTTTTTGCTATAATCCATCTCTGTTGTTATTAGGTTGGGTAGTTGTACTTTAATATAGCACCTGAATAGGAATATGTCTGGATTGGGGATTTTGGGGGATATTCTACGGTTTAATTTAGTAAGTGAATGGGTTGAATGAATATAGGATTTTTTTGTCCAGACACCTAGTAATTTTGCAATGTCGAGGAGAAGAGCCGTGGGAATATGATTTCATGAAGAAGACAATTGTAAGGAAGATCATATACGTAGAAGGCACCGTGGATGTAGAATGGCTAATAAACCTTTTTTTGGGAAATGGATGCGAGCCAAGGAGGTGTTAGAGTTAGTTCATACAGATGTGTGTGGACCTCTACCTACTCTAGCAAGAGGTGGTTTTGGATACTTCATAACTTTTACTGATGACTTCTCGAGGTATGGATACGTGTATCTTATGAGACACAAATCTGAGGCTTTTGAGAAGTTTAAGGAGTATAAAGCTGAAGTAGAAAACCAACTTGGGAAAAGTATTAAGACTCTTCGATCAGATCGAGGAGGAGAATACCTTAACCATGATTTCCTGGATTATTTAAAGTTACATGGCGTCCAATCTGAATGGACACCTCCTGGAACACCACAAATGAATGGTGTATCTAAAAGGAGGAATCGAACCCTGTTAGACATGGTAAGATCCATGATGAGCTTCTCCTCGCTTCCAACATTCTTGTGGGGTTATGCACTCCAAACCTCAATTTACATTCTGAACAGGATTCCATCCAAATCAGTTGAGCGAACACCATACGAGTTATGGTGTGGCAAGAAGCCATCATTCTCACATATTAAGACGTGGGGTTGCCCTGCATATGTGAAAAAGTTGCTCACTGATAAGTTGGAACCCAAAGGTGAAAAGGGTTATTTTGTGGGATATCCTAAGGAAACAAGAGGGTATTATTTCTATCTTCCTGTGAATCGAAAGGTTATTGTTTCTAGACAAGCGACATTCCTTGAAGATGACTACGTCTTTAAGGAACAAGGTCGTAAAATGATAGAACTTGAAGAAATTCAAGAACCACAAATTAACACTGAGGGTGAGAACTTGTCGGAGAACCACGACAGGGAATCAGTGGGAGCATTCAATGAATCTCATGGTGGAAGTCTATCACTAGGTGATAGTCTTCCAGTCAGTGGGAACATAATTGGAGACATCTCGCATACGCAAGAAACTCCAAATAGATTGAATGAGAATAATATGGATATCGTTCAATCTCCTACTCAAGAGACGCAAGAAAGCATAGCTCTTGAGAATTCTCCAGGTATTGATCAGATCAACACAGGAGAACCTTCTCATGTTCAGAATGTACAGTCTCCACAAATGTAACTCCGTAAGTCTACTAGGATACGTCGTCCACCAATCCAGTTTAATCTCCTCTTGGAGGAGCACCATGATGTGGAAATTCCGGACAAAGACGATCCTAAAACTTATTCTGAAGCAATATTAAATGTTGATTCAGGGAAGTGGCATGAAGCCATGAAATCTGAAATGGACTCGATGTACGTTAATCAAGTCTGGGACTTGATTGAATTGCCTAAAAGGGTTAGACTCATTGGCTGCAAATGAGTCTTCAAAAGAAAGACTGATGCAGATGGCAAAGTACAAACCTACAAGGCTAGGTTGGTGGCAAAAGGTTATAGTCAAAGAGAAGGTATTGACTATGATGAAATCTTTTCACCAGTTGCTAAAATCAAGTCCATTCAGATTTTACTTGCAGTAGCTGCATACTATGATTATGAAATTTGGCAGATGGATGTTAAAACGGTTTTCGGCAATGGAAACATTGATAAGGAAGTGTTTATGACACAGCCAGAAGGTTTTGTATCCAAGTCAAATCCAAATCTGGTGTGCAAGCTTAAGAGGTTCATCTACGGATTGAAGCAAGCTTCTAGGAGTTGGAATATCCACTTTGATGAGGCTATCAAATCATTTGATTTCGTCAGAAGTGCGGAAGATCCTTGTGTTTATCGAAAAAGAAATGGAAATGATATTGTTTTCATTATTATATATGTGGATGACATATTGATTTTAGGAAACAACATTCCGTTAATGCAATCCGTGAAAGATTGGTTGTCCAAATCCTTCATGATGAAGGACTTGGGTGAAGCTTGCTACATCCTTGGAATAAGGATCTATAAAGATAGATCTAAAAGGATGTTAGAGCTATCACAATCCACCTACATAGATAAGGTATTGAGACGTTTCTCTATGGAGAACTCTAAGAGAGGTTTTCTGCCTGCAAATCATGGGATTAAGCTTTCAAAGAAGGATTATCCTTCTAACGAGGCTGAGATCGAGCACATGAAAAATATCCCATACGCCTCGGCTATTGGGTCAATCATGTATGCCATGACTTGCACTAGACCTGATGTGGCTTACGCTGTCAGTATAACTGGTAGATACCAACAGAATCTGGGTGATCCTCACTGGATTGCTGTGAAGAACATTCTAAAGTATCTTAGACGAACTAAGGAATGTTGCTTAGTCTATGGTGGATAACCAGAGCTAGAAGTGACTGGATTCACTGATGCTAGTTTTCAGTCTGATTGCGATGATTACAAATCGCAATCGGGATATGCATTCATTCTCAATGGTGGAACAGTGAGCTGGAATAGTTCCAAGCAAGAAACAACTACAGATTCAACAATCGAAGCTGAGTACATTGCTGTATCAGAAGCCACAAAAGAGGTTGTCTGGATTTTACAGTTCTTGAAAGAACTAGGGGTAGTTCCGAGTGCCAATCGTGCAATAAAACTGTATTGAGATAATACTGGTGTGGTTGCACATGCAAAGAAACCGAGATCTAATAATAGAAACAAGCATATACTTAGGCGTTATCATTTGATCCGAGAGATCATAGGAAGAGGAGAGATAGAGTTGGAACGTATTCCCACAGAGGATAACCTTGCAGACCCTTTCACTAAGATACTTAGTGTGTATGTACACACCAGACACTTTGAGAGTCTTGGTGTTAGACATATGGGTGATTGGCTTTAGGCCAAGTGGGAGATTGTTGTATTTATGTCCTAGAAGACAATCATTTGTTAGGACATCGCACTTGATCGATTATTCAGTATCTTATTATTGACTTTTGTTTAATAATATTTGGCATTGCACTATGTTGAATACTGTGTTTTGATTGTTTGCATAACTATTCAGACTTGTGTTCCCATGAATTAATGTCGTCATTAAGGATGTGAGATCTTAGATGACTATGACATGATTCTTAAAATAGCTTCAATCAATGATCATCGAGATTGGGATATCGATAATGCGATTGAGATTGGTGTGCGATCTGCATCATACTCTTAGAGAGTGTAGTGGTTCTCACAACTACGAGATACTAGGTATCTCATGATGGATGCACAGATACTTTGTATAGTATTAGCATACCCAACCAAGAAATCGTTTTATGTATTCTATTTACGTGTCTACGAAAGTATTGGTTTGTGGAGTAATGTAATAGTCCTCTGACTTGAGGTCAATACACACAACATGTATGGAGTGATGAGCTTTTGACTATGATCGACGCTTGCACTCTGAATGGAGTAGATATGGCATGCGTTGAGCACATCACGAAGTACATGTGTGTGTTGTAGTTGAGCCAAGGAAGGATTCATTTCTCAAAATAGATTTAGAGAGAATACTCGTCTTCTCATAACTAATTGGATCGTTAGTCATTGGCCAATGCATGTCATATTTGAAATAGTGTTCGAATATGACAACATGATCAATTAGTAAAAATGAGATAACATGATTAAGTTAATAGAATAGACACATTATCATATTCTAGACCCAAGGATGAAAATATCGCGGATATATCGCAGATATATCGCAAATTTTGAGTATGCGATATGGATATTGGGGTACAATGTATTTTTTACAAAGTATCGTGGATATATCGTAAAATATCGCAAAATATCGATATCGATATCGATATCAGTTCACTCGTAGTACAAAATTAATTGAAAATCAGGAAATATCGCAGATATATCGCAAAATATCGCACTACATAAAAAATCGCAATTTTTTCTTTTTTTATATTTTTATACAATTTTCAAATGATAATTTTTTTTAGAAATTGTATATTCTTTCATATGCTTCTGACACACATTCGAGTTCACAATTTGGTTGGAATACTCAAAATGTGTTTCAGCATCCATTTTCATATCAACAAAATCATTGGGTTAGTGCACACTATCCAATCTATGGTGAAACAGTTGGAAGAGATAGAGAAACATATGAATGACATGTGCATAACTATATGCAGGATTATTCTAATGCAATGAGTTGGTACCAATATTGTTTGGACAAAGATGGGATTCCATCTTCTATATTTGAACCCCATAGGTCATCATTTTGGTACTAAATGTATTGTATCATGTAATTCAAATCATCTTTTATTGTATTATGCATTATATTATTAATTAATTAATGTCAGACAATGATTATATAGTCCATTATCTATTTATTTTCTTTAAACATGTCAATTTTTTGTGATCTTAAATGAAACATATGCATAATAACATGCTATAATAATCCCTAAAATTTCATATTAAATTTCCAAAATTTTAATAAAGTTTCCGTTATTTTTCTATTTTTTTTGCGATATCGATATGCGATATCGATATATCCATCGATATTTCCATAAATTTAAGGTTGCGATATTACTTGCGATAACGATATTTTCATCCTTGTCTAGACCTAATCAGAGTATTCGTGAATGAAAGAATTGTATCATTTTGAACTTCACATTACAGGTTGTTGCAGTATCCTCGCAACGTACCTAATATGTCGAGAATGTCTGGTTTATTATCTAGGGTTCAACTAAGACCATTAGTTCGACTAATTGCTTGACATATGAGGGCCTATTGATCACACAAAATGTGATCCTCATTTATGAATTAAAATGGTTTGATTAAATGATTCGATTTGATCGTAAATATTTAATCAAAGGAGAACTATGATAATTATATTGGATAGAGTATTTAATGTTTAATTGAACTTGATTTAATTAAATTAAATAATATATATAATGATGATATATTAGATATATTATTATTATTATATATATTATAATAATCTATTTTTATTATAATTATGGTTGGGCCATAATTAAATAAATAATAATAATAATGGGCTTATAGCCCATTGATTATTGTAGATATATATATAAAATAAGTCATAAGACTTATTACGTGTGTGACACAAGAAACCCTAGTTCTCTAAAACCTAGAAAGTAAAACTTCCGTAGAAAGTTTCCTAGCAGACTTTGGAGAAGTTGGCTGCAATCGTTGATACACTCAAATCAATTGTAAGATTTTTCGTTTATCCCTTTATACTTTTGATGTACAACTTATTGATTCCGTGTTGGGGAATCAATTTTATTCCGCTGCTATCTCTGATTATGTGCCTAGATGCTCAAATTTCCCAACAGAGGTATGTATTATTGAAACATTAATATGAAATGTATATGCATGCGTCCGAATGAATTGCCCTACTTTTAGATGTGTATGGAAGTGGAACTAACCAAAATAATGAGGAATAGATTGTAGTGGGGTCTTGAGCACGCTGGATCCGTCTGTTTATGTACCAGCATGTGTACCAACATTATTATTTATGTACCATAAATTATGTACCGTAGATAGATTTCATGTACCACAAGCAAAAATTATAACACTTGTACATAAGTGTGCATTGCCTGTGTACTGTATGGTATGAATGTATTATACGTATTCTTAGTGGTAAATGAATACATTATTGTGTTGTTGTTTTGCAGAAAGAATAGTAATAAAAGTTCATCACTGGAAACAGATTATAGTTTTGTGAAACTACTGTGATATATATTGTAAAATTGTCTAGTTGATACAATTTTGAGAAGAGCCGCTAGTGTCATATATTGTAAACAAAATTATACAAACCTGATATAATACGTCACGCAGACGCACAGAGTCCATCGAGGAGAAGGGGAAGGAATGAAGGACTAAAAACGAAGTCAAATGATGATCCGTGTGGACGAGGTATGCAGTAGACATTAATTGGGGTCAATGGCTTGAACTCTTATATATGTTTTTTTCATAGATGAGTAGATGTTGTCAGTTTAAATAAATGCCAACGTAAATGTAATTGGAAGTGTTGTAATAACATTGTGTGTACATTCAAATGTCTATTTTTAATAGCAGCAGTTGATAAACCTGGTACATCAAGGGGTCTTATGGAGGACATATTGTACGCATTAACCACAAATTCAAGTGGCACAGAGGGAAGGCCGAATAACTGTTTTGGTACGTACGATACTTCCACTATATATGTTGGAGAAAGCGATTGATTTTACATGAAATTATTCAATTTTGATGTATGAGCATATTGTACAGTCATAGGAAATGCGTCGACAGATGACATTAAGAATTGTTTTAGAAGCAATTTAGTTACAACAGCAAAGGAAATACAGAGCATGAGATTCAATGAACTGCAGCTGGCAGAGACATGGAAGAAACCATTTTGGCTCCTCTTTGATGCAATTAGGAATGCGGATTATGAGCGTTATAGGATCATGTGGCCCAAAAATGAGGAAGATATAAAGCACATTATGAGTACATTTGACAAACCCTCAGGTGAATTTATGATTGGGGGTGAGAAGATGAGGGTTACATCCCGAGATGTGCAGCTGATTTTTGGAGTAATGTGTGGTGCAACACATATACCACTGAGGAATTCTTACTATGTTGTACCGAGTTGGGTATATAGGTGTTTTGAGCATGAAATGCGTGGTGACAGATGTGGTTATCTATTGATGAAAAGGTGCCTCTTTTCAAAACTAGAGTCTGTGATACAGAGAAATGATGTCAGAAGCAATGGTGATGTGGCGAGGTTGGTTCACCTTTATTTGTTGGCTGTGTTGCACGCGCCTGGAAGGAACACTTGTGTACCCTGGCATTACACAGTCTACCTTGATAAGGTTGAAGATATAAAGAACTACGACAGGAATGTTATTGTTGTTTCCTTGTTAATAGGACAACTTTCATGTAGCAGAAATTTGAAAATTGCAGGGTGTTCTATCATTCTACCTGTAAGTATAGATAATACAATTTTGGTTTGATATTGTAATTGCTAATCAATGCTTATTAATTACAGTTAATTCCTCTATTTTTGTTGTGCTGTAATTCAAATAGATTTGGCTCTGCGAACATACAAACATGATCGAGCCTACATATGGTGGGGCATTTCCACATATGCTAAAGTGGGACTTGTCGGCATTAAGTGGCATACTTGGGAAATTAAGGCTTGGTAGACTTAAACCAGTTGATGTAAGTAGACTATATGGAGGGAAGCTAATGCATAAAATTTTCATTGATTTGGTTACATGACTGTAATTCATTTGTCTGCATCAGTGATGCAAAATATATTGTGATTTTTACACGTGAATCTTATTTTCAGATACACAGGCTGGTCTTGAAACCAACAGCGACAGAGAAGGAGACACTATGGACTTTAGAGCAACGGTGGACATAATTACACATTGGGGATGTTTCAAAAGGTGAATCAGAAAGTGATTCACAACAGCCAGCAGAGAGAAGTGACGATTCTCCTAGAAATGAGCTGACTGACTCTGACTTCTGCATCTATCCGACTATACCGATAAGCACCCGTTCACCAAACAAACAAAACCAAGCACAAAGCAATGTAGTTAATTATACAGCAGGATACCACCCACTGTCGCAATTAAAGCCGACACTACGCTGGAAAAGCCCCCTGAAAACCCAACCACCATCATTGTTCTCCATCGCCGCTCGTTTCTTCATTGGAAATCACAACCATGGACATCCTTGAAGCTGCTGTGGGAAATATTTGTTTTGACCATATTTCAATTAAATATTAAGTGACAATTTAATTATCCATTTTGTGTAAATGGATTTGGTTGATTTATTTCTCAAAACCAAATTGGTGTGAATGAGAAATTAATGTCATTTAATATGAGGATAAGTACATTAATGAATGTATTTATTGAGGTAATAGTAAAGTATTGTGTCTCTTTGAATTAAAGAGGTAACCTTTGGTGAATAGTTTTTTCCTAAGGGTTGCGACTCTTTGGAAAAGTGAAATGTGAAGAGTCACACCTATTACCCGCAACTCTTGGAAATCTATAAATAGATCTCCCCCACATTGACATTGATATACTCGAAGAAACTTTAGACTAAATTGAATTAGTTCAATGATTTATCTAGTGCATGCATACTAGAAAATGTAGAGTTGCATTAGAGTCGAGTATGAAAGTTCCGGATACTCATTTACGATTCGCCGATAGCTTTCGCTACGTAGTGCAACGGGCGTAAGGCTCCAAAGTCGTTGTATCTTGGGGACGGTTACCATGATCCGTATTGCACCTGTGTACGGGGCAATAACGTCTTACGAAAAGCGAGTCTAACTCGTGCCTCGACTTTACCGTGTCAATTGCATAAGTCACCTTCGTCTACACACACCATTTATTGTTGTATTTTCCAACAATCGTAAGAGGTTAATTTGTGTGTATTCGATAATGGCACTAAGTCTGACTACCTCAGATCTTCATCACAAATAATACAGGGAATTTTAACTCATCTTCATCACGAATTTTACATGGAAGTTTAACTCTATTAAATACCTTGTGAATATTTGAATAAATTCCCTGATGATAATTATGTAAATATATATATATATGTATATGATTTAATCATTTAATATAATAAATGTTTTCTGCAAGCTTTTGATGTGCAGGAAACTTATGCATAGTTTTCATTTTGTTGACAATAAGAATATTGTCCTTACATTACAATTCTTATGGAGCAAGCCAAGGGTTAGGATGGCAGAATATTTGATCTGCAAATAAATATTTTCAACTTCCCTCAGAGGCATTTTAACAAACAGTTGTATCAATGGAGGATTTCACATAAAGTGCTACTACTATCGCTGTCGGGTGGCACCAAGGAAGTTATCTTTCTTACACTTTAACTAAAAATTATGGCTTATGCGTCATTTATCTGGCTTGACATAATATGCATTATTCCTCGTTAAATGGAGTGAATACAGTAGTCTAACAAAATTGTGTAAAGACGCTGAAGCCATAAATTACATTCTAGAAGACAAATTATAAAATAGCATAGCACTGTGGAAAAGCTTACATACAATTGCAGAATTCATTGAGGCATTTCTACAAACACCTGACGTGCGGCAGATTTTTTGCTTATTTTGCATATAATTGATAGTAACATTTTTGTCCTTTATCACCATCATATTTTATTAAAGCAAATCAAAGAAATGATGGACAGTTACCAGAAAGAAAATTATCAGTTTCCATCACATGCATTTCATCAAATGCCTGCCGTGCTTTACCAACTTGTGTGATGGTGACAGCAGCGGTAGAACCAGGCGTGGCTGCTTCAAGGAACACCGTGAGAGAGCCCGTGATCGGAAAACTCCGGCGATTGGGCAATCGGATGCTGCCGGCGTTCAGGCCTGTGGCAAATTAAACAGATCGGACATGCCATCTCGGGGAGTGCTCCTTCGCGTCATAGCGGCGGCTCAGCAGATCGAATGCCTCCTCCTGGTACGGCACTGACGTGGTAGCGCAACGGATGGACTGATTTTATAGCGCTGACAGCAGCCGTATCGTTCAAATAGAACTGAAAATCGCTGGTGTCGATTGTGATGCGACTCAGCGTTCTGGTCTCTGGTAATTAAAAACAGACGGACCTGCCAGAATTCGGACGGCCACTCTGCGACGGTGGCAACATAAGACGCCGTTGATGCGAGTCAACAAAGCTGCCGCGGATTGCGGCGCAACTGCGCAAGTATTGATGCGCTTGTGGCTCGGTGTGGAAGTAACATAGACGCACCAACCGTCGACCAGAATTAAGAAAGAGAGAAACATGACTTCTTGTCTCTTTTTGAAATGAGCCTTTTGAAAATTTTAACTTAAGGCATGATTAAAATAATTGGGCCATAATAAATTAACTTTTGGGCCTAATTGAGCTTTAGGCCAATTGATAATTTAGTTATTAAATTGAGCCGGGAAATAAAAGGAATTAAGTTCTTAGGCTCAATATTTATATGTGCTTGAGAGCGCAAATAATATTTTGGAATTAGTCCAAAGTTTTGGATCATAAAATTCGTTTAAGAATTGTTGAACGAGAAGATATGGTGACTAAAGGTCCCATTGGAAATTGTGCTTGGGATTGCAAATAATATTTTTGGATTTAGTCCAAAAGGATATTAGACTCGTTTAATATATTAATATTATTCTTGAGTCAAAAATGGAGATTAAATGTCTCATTAATAATTGTGCATGAGATACATAAATTGTGATTTAAATTCGGTTCATAAATTTTGACTCGTATAATTTAGTGAAGAATTATTTAAGAGTCAAAAGTGGCAATTACGGCCACATTGAAAACTGAATTTAATTTTGGTATTTCGACCAAAATGGATATGAATTCAAGAGTGAATTCGAAAAGTTTGATTTTCCAATTTGTTTCCAGATTGTGTCCAAATTAATATTTGATGAAATGTTAAATGGAATGGACGAACAATTCGACTATGAGATATAAGTTCTCATTATAGATATATTCGAATGTGGGGGAGAAGAAGAGTCTCTCATGAGAAATGCATTCAAAATGTGAAGTGGTTAACTAAGGCATGGCCTTAAGGCTAAATGGAAAATCAAAAGACAGTGGATGCCTAGTGGAATAAATTCCACAAGTTAAACTAGTTTGTTCAATCTCGTGTAAAGTCACCACACAAGGAGATAAATTCGTGCGAAATGACAAGAATGGATAGAATGATCCTAAAATTATCTCGAAGTGTGAGGGGTGACTTGTAAAGATTGAAGCACTAGTAGTGTTTATCTGTGTTGGTTGAACAAATTAGAAATGTTCCTAAAATGGAATGAAATATCCAGCTGTGTAAAATGATACACTAAAATAAACTGGGAAATTTTGACATAGACTCCTGGTCCATCAGTGAAATGTGGGGGAGCAATGTCATGAAAATCCTCTAAACAAATATGCAATGATGATTGCATTTTTAGAATAACCCGGCCGGTTAAAAATGAAATGTTTAGAGAGATTACGGGTAAGGGGAATGAGGTTAAAAACTCACACATGAAAGGGTGTTCATAGCGGTAACTCAACCATGATGACTGGAGGATCCCAAGAACTTGGTTCAATGAGACAACTAAGTTATAAAGCACTCAAACATGCACTTGAAAAAGTTTTACAACCCATTCTCGAATCCCTTCAAGTGCAACCTTGCACCTTCTAAATTCCTTTAGGTGCATAAAACCTGCTGACGTGTGGTAAGGTTAAGCTTATAGCTTTTAATGGTTCCTATATCCTACGGGAAGGGTATTGCAGGGTGCCCTTGATAGGAGATCACCTATATAAGCATTGAAGTGGGGCCGCTTCTAACTGAGGAATTCAGTACACGCTTATGAATCCAAGATACGGTCCAGGGCCAAAATGGACAACAACGTGAGAACCAAAGGGTATCAGAGTTGTTGCTGTGTATATGTCATTGTCTTGGTTTACACAAAAAGACAACCAGTTCAAGACATCATGTTCACTGAGTGGCAAGTAAATCCGATGGCATTTTACTAGGGAAGGTTCAAAGCCAGTCACTACCTATCCCGATGCAGTAACATTTCGTCGGAACTTTCTTAGGAGGTCACATGCATTAATTTCATTCATGTGGGGGGATTGTTGGAAATATTGGTTTTGACCATATTTCAATTAAATATTAAGTGACAATTTAATTATCCATTTTGTGTAAATGGATTTGGTTGATTTATTTCTCAAAACCAAATTGGTGTGAATGAGAAATTAATATCATTTAATATGAGGATAAGTACATTAATGAATGTATTTATTGAGGTAATAGTGAAGTGTTGTGTCTCTTTGAATTAAAGAGGTAACCTTTGGTGAATAGTTTTTTCCTAAGGGTTGTGACTCTTTGGAAAAGTGAAATGTGAAGAGTCACACCTATTACCCGCAACTCTTGGAAATCTATAAATATATCTCCCCCACATTGACATTGATATACTCGAAGAAACTTCAGACGAAATTGAATTATTTCAATGATTATCTAGTGCATGCATACTAGAAAATGTAGAGTTGCATTAGAGTCGAGTACGAAAGTTCCGGATACTCATTTGCGATTCGCCGATAGCTTTCGCTACGTAGTGCAACGGGCGTAAGACTCCAAAGTCGTTGTATTTTGGGGACGGTTGCCATGATCCGTATTGCACCTGTGTACGGGGCAATAACGTCTTACGGAAAGCGAGTCTAACTCGTGCCTCGACTTTACCGTGTCAATTGCATAAGTCACCTTCGTCTACACACACCATTTATTGTTATATTTTCCAACAGCTGCAATATCCATCGCCTAGAAGAGAGAAACTCCATCGGTGCCGGAAAAAAAAAAAAGACTTCCACCATCTTAGCGCTATTCCAATTCGCTGCCACCACTGCTACAGCGTGCCACCGCATCTCACTCACCGTTTGAAACCACCCACACCGGAGATGAAGTTTTTATTGTCGTCCAAACAATGCCTATGTGAAGTTTTTACCACCGCATTGATATTTTGTGTTGAGTGATTAGGGTAAGCGTGTCTTTTTATATATAATTAGAACTAAAAATTATTATACTGTGTGTACTAATGACAGCTGTGAGAGCATATAACCTGTGCCATATTTTTTCCGTTCTTAAATTTTTTAAAAGATCTTTCAATCATTGGGCCGCCATTTTCAGCCCAATAACTTAGGGTCCGGCCCAACATCAAAATAATTGTCTATACCATTTAGCAGCGGTATAAAATCTCACAGGAACCCTAGCCCTAGTGTATCGCCATCTTGAGCTCAAGTCACACCCCGCAGCAGAACAAAGGTCGCTGAGCCGTTCGAGAACAGACAATCATGGGTAAGATCTCCGCCGCTGTTAATTTATGAATATGGTTGATTACTATCGGTTTTAATTTGAGGAATATTGTTGCAGGTAAGGTTCACGGATCATTGGCGCGTGCCGGGAAGGTTAGAGGGCAAACGCCGAAGGTGGCGAAGCAGGACAAGAAGAAGAAACCGAGGGGCCGCGCCCACAAGCGCATGCAGTACAACCGCCGTTTCGTCACCGCAGGTAACCCTCAATCTGTCCCTCTTTTGTGATTGTTGCTGTTCTGCTTTGTGGAGAAGAATTTGTTGTTGCTTAGTAAAAGTTATATTGCTTTTTGTTAATTGCTAGAGATCTCTGTTGATAGAAAATATCAGTTGTTCATTGAATAGTGTTTTGTATTTAATATGCCGAGTGAAAATCAAGCATATGTTTGGGTTTGGCCTTATTTTTGTCACTTAATAATCTGATAAAAAATCATCTCAAGCAAATATTTCTGTAAGATGATAATTGGCGAATCTTACCAAGACAAGTTTTCTTCTCAGAGACAGATAGAACTGTTAAGTGGTTTGCATCGGTGAGTGGAGGCTGACTTGGCCTGGAATATGTATGAGATGTAGAGAATCTGTTCTAATGAGTACCCAGATAATCATTATCAATGTCAAATCTGCTGATGTGATAATCGGTGCTAGCTTGTTTTGTTAATTATTGAATCAAAATATACTAGGAATATTTCGCGAGTGTTTCTATTTCCTTTTCTTCTAGTTAGTTCTAGTCTTTGTTGCAAACTTCTTTCTGAAGTTTCTTCCTTAAAGTTCATCATGACCTAAAAGGTTTGAGGTTTAGCATTTGCAAATTTCTAGTCCATTTCTTTTCATTGTACTTCAGTCTTAATTCTCTTACATAGCATACTTCAACTCCACTCTGTCACTAGCCCTTTCATATGCTTGGAACTAGTTTTACTTGACAACTTGAATAAATTATTATGCGAGCCTGTGCTCCAGTTTTCAAAATCTGTGCTCCATCTGATTGCTTAATGTAGGAAGGTTACAAAGTAGAATGAGCTTAATACTTCTAGGTAGTACTTATCTGTATATGAGTTGAGGTGTTTCAGTAAAAGACAAAGGACTTTTCCTTTTTGTTGAGCTTATAGCTTCTGGATTATACTACCATATGTTATTTGTATTGTTATTTTGAATTATGTACTTGTGTTGTTACCTTTTTGCGTACTCCTTACTATGTGGGATATTTAGGCTTTTGGTAGTACACTAGATGTCCTATGTCGAGATTATTAGAAATTTAAAACATGTTGCCCGCGATGCAATTGTTGTACTGCATTCTTATTCTCAATCTTTCCAACGGAGCAACTGCTGTGACAGCCACAGGATCTCCTATTTCAATTTCATGTTTAATCTTGTTTTCCAACCTTTAATACATGTGTTGTCACCAATCTTTACCAAGTAACACCCTCGCCAACTAAAATTTGACATTTATTAAAGCCAATGGAATATGAGATGAACACAAAATTGAAGTGAACTTTATAATTGTTTACATATATTTTTTATTTTGTTGGACATTTTTTTATGAAATATTGAATTTTGAGGTTGTGAGGCTGTGATCCTTGACACTTGGGTTTATTCTGCCAAAATTAGTTTACACTACCAACTTTGAAATTTCAACTCAACTATTTGTGAACTCAATTTGGGGTGTACCATATAACAAATTCACAAGCCAGATATATCATTTTTGCTAATTTCCTTTGTGTATAATATTGGTTATGCTTTTGTGTTGTGTTTGCAGTTGTTGGTTTCGGGAAGAAGAGAGGACCAAACTCATCTGAGAAGTAAACTGGAGCCATCTCTAAGTGAAACAAATGTCTCAATTAGATTGTTTTGTTTTATTACGGCTTATTGCTACTACTAGTTGTGGTTAGTTTTTGTTGGGCTTTTGACTATGCTCGATATTAGTTGATATATCATATGTATTTTCTTCCAAGTTTTAACTAATTTCAGGGCAACTGTTGGATTATAGTTTTTGAGGATATCATTCGTGAGTACTTTGTTGCTGTCTGTCCTTTTTTCATATCATCGTTTATGACGGTATGTACAAAGGGGTTAAATTTAAATTATGCATATCATGTAGGGTTTTCAAATAAGATTGAAGAGTGACAATACCAAATGCATTAATAGTGGTTATTGCTGTTTTTTTCTTTAAATTTTCGTTGTCAGTTCAAATTCATGACCTTACTCATTGAGTGTTGGTGCTTTTACCACTTCAACTATCACTTGTTTGATGAGAATTGGTGTTTGGCAAGAAATTCATTGGTTTCTCTATTTGTCTTTTTCTTGATTTATGAGGAAAGGCAAATCAATTTTGGTCTCATTTGGCAGGGGGAGATGGGAAAAAGGGATGATAAAGGTTGACAAAAGAAAAATGATGGGACCCTCATGATAAAGTAATAAAATGTATTAAATATAATTGTTTGGTGTAAGTTTTTATAAATTCTATGAATGATAATAGTTTGTTGACAAAAACTTATATGAAACGTTTTATGGTGTGAAAATATACCATATTTATAAAATTCGCGGATTCATGGCTGGGTCGGGTCGAATTTGGGTAATTTTCTCAAATTCTCGCGCAAATACAATTTTTAGATTTTTCGCTCTCTGGTATTTTACTTTTTAGGTAAATGCATATTACTTTAAGGCAAAATGTGTGTTACAATTATACTAAATGTTGTTTCTTTATATATATATCACTTGTTTTTGTAGAAATAATATTTTTTTGTTCAATGTAAGAGCAAAATGTGTGTTATTATAAGAAAAAAAACATTACATTTTCACAAGTATTGTATATAAATAATTATTTTATTTTATAATACCACATATAAAATAGTAAAAAGTGTGTTATTACATGAATCAATATATCTAGCTTTAAAACCAAGTGAGTTAGTTCACCTGGCCACCGGGCTCCTCACTCAAGTGAGTGACCTGAATTTGATTCCATTTGGGAACGAATAGGAGAGAGATATAAGGTTGACTTGGAGATATATGGATGTATGGAGACTTGGTGAACTAACTTCTGAGTACTAACCACTAACATTTACTGATCAAATATATATATATAGATATAGCTTTAAGGGATGATGATTAAATTAAAAAATATATATTTGTTTTTAAGAAAAATACATTTTATCCTATAATAACACATGTTTGCCCATATAGTAACACAAACTGTGGAGCAAATACATGTTACTATTTGAGCAAATGTGTGTTACAATCTTATAAAAAATTGTTATTTTGCATATATTCATTTGTTTTTATAGAATAAATAGTTTTTAATATAATATAAGAGAAAAATCATGTATGTTACTATAAGAAAACATATTGGTTTTTCATAAATAATTTTCGTATAGAAATAATTATTTTTTTTATATAGTAACACATATAAAATAGTAAAAAAATGTATTAATATATGAATCAATATACCTAGATTTAAAGGAATGTTGATTAAATTAAATAACACATATTTTTATAAAAGTACATTTTCTTTTACAGTAACACGTATTTGTCCATACTGTAACACACATTTGCCCATATAGTAACACATATTGGGGAGCAAATATATGTTACTATTAGAACAAATGTGTGTTACAATCTTATAAAAAGTTGTTATTTTGTATATATTCATTTTTTTTTATAAAATAAATAGTTTTTAACATAATATAAGAGAAAAATCATGTGTGTTACTATAAAAAACATATTGGGTTTTCATAAATATTTATTTATTTGTATAGAAATAATTATTTTTTATATAATAACACATATAAAATAGTAAAAAAGTGTATTAATATATGAATCAATATACCTAGATTTAAAAGAATGATGATTAAATTAAAAAACACATACTTATTCTTATAAAAGTACATTTTCTCTTACAGTAACACGTATTTGCCCATATTATAACACAAATTGGAGAGCAAATGTGTGTTACTATTAGAGCAAATGTGTGTTACAATCTTATGAAATATTGTTCTTTATATATATATTCATTTCTTTTTATATAATAAATAATTTTCATATAACACAAAAGCAAAATGTGTGTTACTATAAGAAAATATATTATTTTCTCATAAATATTTATGAAAAAAATAATATTTTTTTATAGTAACACATATTTATTATTAGATTGTATGAAAAAAATGTTATTTCTACAAAAATAAATGAATATATGTAAAGAAAACAACATTTAATCTACTTGTAACACACATTTTGCCTATTAGTAACATGCATTTGGCTAAATTGTAATTTGTAACATATCTGAGAGCGAAAAAAATCTGGAATCATAGTTGCAATTTTTTAAAAAAAAAAAAAAGACCAAATCCTACCCGACCCGGTTAAGGATCTGCGAATTTTAATATGTTATGTTTCACACTGTGAAACGTTTCACATGAGTGTGCCTCGAGTTTGTTTGATACAAGATACACTTTTGACCGAGGTGCTTCACGAGACAACGTTTTCGTCTTTACCACTCCTTCATTCTCAATCATCTCTCTCGTTCTCTCCTAGGGTTTCTAAATTACTTTGAAAACTCATAATCGTTGGAGTATTTTTGGTTTAAAATGAAGGTGAAATCGGGTTGATAAGATCGATTGTTTGGGGCTAATTCCAACCCCCAATTCCAAAACCAGAGCAGTTGTTTCTGTGCGTCGGCCCGGCGGCGGTTTGGGCTATACCGGCTGCGGTTTATCAAGCTCATGTTTGGCAGTGGATGAATCACGATGTATGAGATGATTTTGATTTCGATGTTGAATTGCGATTTGAGGGGATTTTGATTTCAATTTGATAAATTTGCGCCGCCTCACGATATCACCGGAGCTCGTCTCCGGCTCTGCCTCCCAACATCGCCGAACCTCGTCGCTGCGCCCCAAGACATTGCGTTGCCTCCAATCGCTGCGCCCCAAGACATTGCCAGAGCTCGTCGCCCTAAGAGATCTATCTTGATTTGTGTTCAACGCCAAATAATGTATCGTAGGGGGAGAGGTGAGATTTGTTTTCTGATGTTCATGTTGAAATCGTAGGAATTGTAGGTAAAGTGACCCTAACCATGAAAAGGTTTGGGCACCCAAAAAATGTTTTTTGGCATTTAGTAGGCCATAAACCATTTTTTAGGGCTTTTTTAGCCTATCAAAGCACCCTTATAATACTAATGTTTAGAGAGGACATACAATAAGTAGCACGTACAACCTTGGTTACCGTATGTGATGGAAGGGTTTAATCTTGTATACGTTATGTGTACCATGCAATTCAATTGTACTTTTAAAAATTCATTTATATTATTACTAAAAACTTATTCTAATTTATACTAAAAAAATCACCCTGAAAATGAAAATAACTTTTCAATAATAATAAAGATAATTTTTTAAAAATACACATGATGCACTTGTACCAAATAGGCTTACAGTAAGGAAGGATGTTTGTAGCAGGGGGAATGTCCTGACTCAAAAGTATTTCCTCTGCAAAAATGACAAAGTCTTGTATTCCCATCAATGGATGTGCCTGTTTAATAATGTGAAGCCCTAGAATATCACCAGCTACTCTCAACAAGTGGTGATGTAAATGTTGGTCATTTACTGTTACCGGGTAGAAGGGCTTTTTGCTCGCACTTGCATTGCATCTCCTTACAAGTTACAACAGCTTGAAGAGTGATAACCTGGCTTGATGTCATTACATCTTTATTAGTCTTGACCATAATAATTTGTTTAATTGCAAATAAATCGTAGCTATTCATATTTATTTTCAACACAAATTCTTGCATGCACGAGGATTTTAAATTTAACTTTCACTTCAATTTTGACTTTTTCAATTAAAAGTATATAATTAAAAAAAAGTTGGGATGTCGTTGTTACTGTTTAGTGTATTATTTGATTACTACTTAGGGGTATTGTTGATTATTGTAATATTACCGATTATTAGTTAAAGTATTATTATTTACTACTTGGGATATTGTTGGTCACTGCCTAAGTATCATTAATTGAAAACATACTTGAATTTACAAAATATTTACAATTGGATACGTAACGATTTCGGTGTACACACAAGAAATATTTTATTTTCAATTATGGCACCGTGTTTTTTTAATTTTTTAAATTCGATAGATGGTCGAAATTTTCTAGATTATTTTGCTGATGTTGTCATTGGAGTCATTCACCTTTGCCATATTAAATTTCACATCTACCTTGACTAACATAAATAAAAGACAAACACTTATATACAAATTTCTACGGGTCAAAGATCCGTAGAAATATCAATTTTTTAAAATTCGCGGGTCTAAATCTGGTCGTGCCGAATTTGAGTATTTTCTTTTTAAAATTCGCGCAGCTTGTGATTTTCGCTCCCAGGTATGTTACAGTTGGGGCAAATGCATGTTACTTTAAGGCAAAATGTGTGTTACAACCAGATTAAATGTTATTTTCTACACATATTCATTTATTTTTGTAGAAATAAATATTTTTCATGCAATGTAACACATGTATATGTTACATTGTATGTGTAACACATATTTATTCTTAATAAAAATACATTTTATCGTATAGTAACACATATATGCTCATATAATAACACAAATTGAGGAACAAATATGTGTTACAATTAGAGTAAGTATGTATTACTGTAAATTTATGTTACAATTGGAGTAAATTTGTGTTACTGCAAATGTGTGTTACATCTAGAGTACATGTGTGTTACAATTAGAGTAAATGTGTGTTACTGCAAATGTGTGTTACAATTAGAGTAAATGTGTGTTACTGCAAGATCAAATGCGTGTTACTATATGCACAAACATTTATTTATCCTTATAAAAATATATATTATATTTTATATAACATATATAAGGTATTAAATGATGTATTAAGTACATGAATAACATATTATTAACATAAATCAACAAAGAGAATAAAAAAAAAATTAAGTAACACATATTTATACTTGCAGAAATACATATTTTCTTTATAGGTACTTGAAAAGTACAAAAAATTAATTTTTTAAGAACTTGTAACACAGATTTTGCCTAATTGTAACACGCCATTGCCCAAATTGTAACATACCTGGGAGCCAAAAATATATTATTAACATAAATCAACAAAGAGAATAAAAAATAAATTAAGTAACACATATTTATACTTGCAGAAATACATATTTTCTTTATAGTTGTTGATATGGCGAACTAATACGTCGGTTTCAGAAATAATCCCCAAGGTTTGCCAGGTCGCCAGAGCTCATCCGAGCTGGAGAAGGTCCAGAGATCGCCTGTCTGTGGGTACACCAGAGCTCGCCCGATACCCCGAAATCTGGTCAAGGCTCGAGAGCTCGCCCAACCTACCGGAGCTCGCTGGGAGCTCGCCCATAAGCTCACTCGTTAGTCAATAGGACTCTGATGGCGCGCTCTTTTTCCCGCCGTCCGGTTTGTCCACAAGGGTGGTTTACGGCGAAGTTTTTAATGAGGCCCATCTAGTCAAGGCATAGTAGTAGGACGAGGCGCGGTAGGGGAAGCGGTGTGAGAGATCAAGACGAGGGTAAGGAACTCTCGTCAACACCGGAAGCCACATAGGCTCGTAAGGTGCCGTCTCACACTCGCACACCTATAAATAAGACCTCTCTTGTACTATTCACACAATTCTCACAATTCTGAAAATCAATACAACTCTCATTACAATATTTCTCTCTCTAAGCTCTCTTCTCTTCCTCCCCAAGAACACAAAATCATAAGATTATTGTTTGGTAGAATTAATTAGTTGTAAAGCCACATAAACAAACACAATCAGTAAATTCTATCAACAATTTGGCGCTAGAAGGAGGGGCAGGTCCGAATCTGAAAAATAAAAAAATTCAGGAACAAAAAGTTAGGGTTTGGTTGAAGGTTTGAAGATTTGAAGGTGTTCTTGATAAAACTCAAGAACACTTGAAGATACACACACACCCTCATCCCTTGAACGAAGAACCCAGATTTCCAGATAAAAACCCGAGTCTTTGGATTTCACGAAATTGGTCCGGAACAAGTTTTCAAATGCTCGCGTGCACACGAATAAACCGAATTCCGGACAATTCGTCACACGCGAGGCTAGACGAAAACTTGCACAGCTCCGCCTAAGCTGGACGACAACCACTCCGGCGACCTCCACCACTCCGGCGACCTCCCTCCACTTCGACGCCCTTCAGCAAGCTACTCCCTCCGAAACCAAAAAATGGCTAACACTCGAGCCGCCAAGGGACAGGCCTCCACAGCTGCGGGAAGGTCTAAAGGGGGCGATCAAAACCAGGCCGAGGTAGAGACCTCACGCCAGGTGGTGGAGACATCACAACCACCTCCCCAGAAGAGCACCGCAGCTCCGCGACCTCCGCGAATTGCGGTGACCCAGGAAGACTTGGCCCCCGCTCTGAGGGACCTGGTCAGCAATCCTGACGAGCTCCAACGCACCATCGCGACCCTACAAAGGTTGCAACAGCGACAGCAGGACGAGCTCGCCCTAGTACCCAGGCGAGCTCCAGCCGCCGAAACCAGGGAGCAGACCAGGCCCACCCAGGGCACCCAAACCAGGGGGGACTACAGCGTACTCCCCACCGAGCAGGAGGCGAGCTCGGTACAAGCTCGCCAGCGCAGGGAGAGGACCGGCAAAGCCAAAATGGTGGAGGAGGGTCCCGCTCCTTACACTGGGAGGGAGTCGGCCTACACCGGGGCATCTGGCACCCACCAATCTCAAAGGAGGGAAGTCCTCCAAGGCCGCCTGGGCCCGAGGTACGAAGAAAATGAACGCACGACAGTCCCCACTGCGTCCCATGGGGACTCCGACCAGCAGCCACGCAGGTCAGCCCACGAAAGGCTGAGGAGGCCCGCCACTGACCGGTTAGGCCCCCACGGCAGACGCCAGTTCCAGCCCGCCACTGAGAGGTCACCCCAGAGTGAGGCACCTCGGGGACGTGCGTCCGCGAGACGCACGACCTTTGAGCATCCTCCGTCGGAGGTGACCCGAGATGACTAGCTGGCCTCACTGAAAAAGGCCGTTGAAATGCTACAAGCACAAGTAGCAGCCAAGTCTGGCGGACCTGACGCCACGACTCTCCCCACCTCTCCATTGGCACCTGCCATCCTCCGCGCACCGGTCCAGAAGAAAATTCAATTCCCGGTGATGTCCGCATACGAAGACGAATCGGACCCAAAAGTCCACCTGGCCAAGTACGTGGATTTCATGATTTCGGTCGGCGCCACCGACCCCACCCAGTGCCGGAACTTCCCGCTGACCCTAGGAGACCGAGCTCACCGCTGGTTCTCTTCACTCGCCCCGGGGTCAATCTGCTCATTTGGCCAACTCTCGCGGGAGTTCCTGGCCCACTTCTCTGGGTTCGGGTCCTACCTCACCCAGAAGCACCGGCTCGCCAACATCCATCAAGGCGAGAGCGAAACCGACCAGCAGTACCTGGAAAGGTTCGACAAGATTCTACTGGAAGGTGAGCCGGTAAGCGAAGACACCAAGGTCGTCGCAGCGATGGCCGGACTCAGGAGAGGCACCGACCTCTGGAAGGAGATGCACCTCGCATGTCCCAACACTTACAGCGAATTCCGCCACAAGGCGGGGGTGTTTGTGGCTATGCAGGAGGCACTACTGAAAGAAGTTGGTGCCTACGAGGAAAGGAAGCCCTACGGGAAGAAGTCCGGAGGCGCCTACAAAGCTCCCCGGAACTTAAAGGCCTTTGGCGAGGGAGACGAGCTCAAAGAAAAGCTCAACCAGGTCCTCACTGTCTCCGTCGACCATGTCTTCACTGCCGTCCAAGGCAAGGCCATGCTGGAGGAGCCAAGGCGGATCTGCCAGGACCGCACGAAGCTCAACCCCAACAAATTCTGTGCCTACCATCAGGCCATCGGCCACTTCACCAGCGAGTGCCGAGACCTCCTCAAGCAACTCTGGAAATTTTACGAGGAGGGGAAATTGGCCGAGTTCGTGAAGAAGGCCCCAGCTAAGAGACCGAGGTTCGAGAGGAGGGCTACCTCCGATGACGAGGAGGAGGAAGCAGACCAACCTGGTCCCCATCACAGACGGAGGGCACCTCCCCAACCTCAGCAAAACATGGAGCCGACTCGGGAACTCTTGGTTCTTGAGGAGGAGATCGGAGCTGCAGGAGGTCTCCAGGATGGGGGATCCTCCATATCCAGGAGAAAGAGGAAGGCCAAAATCCGGGCCATAAATCAAGTCCAGGAAGGCAGCTCCGGCCCCAGGTCCGCCTCACAGCTCGTTGACGAGCTGACATTTTCTTCAGCAGACTTGGAAGGGGTACTGATGCCCCACAATGACTCGTTGGTGATAACCGCCAACATCATGAACGTCCGAGTTCACAGGCTACTTGTGGACACCGGCACATTCACCAACATCCTCTTCAAGTCCACCTTGGATGCCTTAGGTGATTTTGAGTCGTACCTGGAACCTAGCAATCTAGGATAGTGGGGTTCGGAGAAGCTGTAACCGTCCCCCTAGGTAGTGTTAGGTTGAGCGTCCAACTTGTATCGGCTGAGGACCCCGAAAGGAGACTGACTAGGCTCATAGATTTCCTAGTTGTCGACCAGCAGTCCTCCTACAACGGGTTCCTTGGCCGCCCTTTTATTAATGAATTCAAAGCGGCGTGTTCGACCTACTACTACTGTTTAAAATTCCCAACTCCAAAAGGTGCCGGAACTATAAAAGGTGACCAGAAAAAGGCCCGAGAGTGTTTACTCCAAATGAAAGATGGTCAGGTCAAGAAAGCGGTGACACGGGTCCAAGTCCTTGAAGAGGATGCACAGATTCCTGCAAACGAGCCAAACATCCTGGACGTCATCTCGGTCGAAACTGAGATGATGGAGGTAGGCGATTTGTCAGAAATCAACCAAGGCATTGAACCTGTGCAGGACACACAACCGACACCAATGGAGGACTTGGGAGATACCCAAGTGTTGAGACCTACGCAGGGGTCGGTACCTGCGCAGGGACAGCAACCTACTCCCATGGAGGTAGCTGATGAGGCCCAAGGTGGGGGACCTGCGGGAGGTCAAGAACCAACACCAATGGACGTTGTCCCAACTCCCCAAGTCACCACACCATCCCAAGCTGACAAACCACCGGAGATGTTCACAGCTGACGAGTTCGCCCAAGCTGAGAGCCAACCCGATGACCTCGAACCGCGCATAGGCCACGAGCCCGCGCAGATGTCACAAGGGGAGTGGGACGAGTTCATCAGCGACCCGAGGTGGAAAAGTCAGAAGAGAAAAGCCACCCCCATGGAGGAGTTGACGGCACTCCCGGTGGACCCGGAAAGGGACTTAGAACTTTTCATCGGTTCTGAGTTACCTGAACCGTACCGGTCGAGGATGGAGCTGTTCTTAATGACCAACCTGGACGTGTTTGCCTGGTCCCACGAAGACATGATGGGGATTCCGTTGGAACATGCTTGCCACAGACTTAACATTGATCCGACAAGGAGACCCGTACGTCAAAAGCGAAGAAAGTATGGACCAGACAAGTACGCAGCTCTTACAGTTGAGGTGAAGAAGTTGTTAGACAACAAGCTCATCAAGGAGGCTTTGTGTCCGCAGTGGGTCGCGAACCCCGTCCTGGTGAAGAAATACAATGGGACGTGGAGACTCTGCATTGACTTTACAGACCTGAACAAAGCATGCCCGAAGGACAACTTCCCACTACCCCACATTGACCAGCTGGTGGACAGCACTGCAGGCCATGAGATGATGACATTCATGGATGCTTTTGCGGGCTATCATCAGTTAGGTCTACACCCGGATGATCAGGAACACACGGCGTTCTACACCAACAAGAACATGTATTGCTGGGAAAGAATGCCGTTCGGACTCATCAACGCCGGAGCCACCTACCAAAGATTGGTGAACAAAATGTTTGACCAACACATTGGCGAATCCATGGAGGTGTACGTTGACGACATAGTTGTCAAGAGTTTGAGAAAGGAGGACCACCTGGACCACCTGAAACAGACCTTCGACATACTACGCCACTACAACATGAAGTTGAACCCCAAGAAGACCAGCTTCGGCGTACACTCCGGGAAGTTCCTGGGGCACCTAGTTAGCCAGCGGGGGATTGAGGTCAACCCAACACAGACCCAATGCATAATTGTGATGGGGATACCCGACTCCATCTAAAAAATTCAAAGGCTGACAGGGTGCATGGCAGCCTTTAACAGATTCATCTCCAGGTCCGGCGACAGAAATCGTCCATTTTTTGAGGCAATTAAAGCAAACACACGGAGGTACAAAGAGGAAGCCAAGGCCAACAAGCTCCACCTCAAAAACCACTTCGTCTGGACAAATGAATGCCAACGAGCCTTCGAAGATATCAAAACATACCTGGCGGATACACAGATTCTGTCGAAGCCAATACCTTGAGAGAAGCTGTATCTGTACCTAGCCGCGTCGGAGGTGGCCATCAGCTCCATCCTGGTCCGAGAAGAGGCGAAAACACACCTCCCAGTGTACTACGTGAGCCAAGTCTTACATGAAGCTGAGTTGCGGTAAACCCCAACAGAGAAGCTGGCTTATGCACTGGTGATGAGTGTTAGAAAATTGAGGCCTTACTTCTTTGACCATCCAGTAGAGGTGTTGACAACGTTCCCACTGCGTCATATACTATAGCGCCCAGACACTGCCGGACGCCTGTTGAAATGGTCACTGGAGATCAGCCAATACGGTATAACCTACGCACCCCGAACAACGATCAAGGGACAAGCACTGGCCGACTTCATCGTCGAGCTAACTTTCCCACAAGATCCGACGAGGGGGCGTATAGCTCCGTGGCATCTCTACGTGGACGGATCATCAACTAGTATGGCAGCAGGCGCCGGTGTGGTCCTGAACAGCCCAGACAGACAAGTCTTCACCTCCGTAATTCGGTTCGACTTTCGAGCAACCAACAATGAGGCGGAGTATGAAGCGTTGATAGCAGGACTTAGGCTATCATTAGCTGTGGGGGCAACCAATCTTCAAATTTTCGGAGATTCGCAGCTAATAATATCCCAAGTCCGGGGGGAATTTGAAGCAAAAGACCAGCAGATGATGACCTACCAGAAGATAGCCGCGCATCTGATCTCGATGTTTACACAAGTTTACATTAATCAAATACCGCGGCTAGAAAACACACAAGCAGATGCTCTAACCCGGCTAGCTACTAGCAACGGCGAAGCCGAATTCACGGAGGTTGTGATCACCACACTGAAAAACCCCTCGACGTCCGATTACAAGATAAATCAGACCTCGAGTGGGGGGCAAGAGGATAGTGAAGATGGTGAAGATTGGTGCACTCCAATCCGAAAATACTTAGCAGACGGAACAACCCCCGTAGACGCCTGAGAAGCTAGCCGGTTAGTAAAGCAAGCTGCCAGATATACGCTGCTAGATGGCCAGCTCTATAAACGTGGATTCTCTCTACCCCTACTCAAATGCCTAACTAAGAAACATGGGTCCGAAGTGTTAGAAGAAATTCACGAAGGGATTTGCGGGAGTCACGCTGGGGGGCAAGCATTGGCATATAAAACGATCAGACAAGGCTACTACTGGCCCACTCTTCGAAAAGATGCCATCAGCTTCGTTCGAAGGTGCCGAAAGTGCCAACTTTTTGCACCTAACATCCACTCCCCAGCCAACCAGCTTAAGTCAGTTTTCAGCCCATGACCTTTCGCGAAATGGGGTATCGACTTGATCGGCCCATTTCCACCCGGTAGAGGCGGTGTAAAGTTCACTGCTGTAGCAGTAGACTACTACACTAAGTGGCCTGAGGCCGAAGCTCTCACAACCATAACCCAAGAAAGGATGATCGGCTTCATTTGGAAAAACCTGATCTACAGGTTTGGACTCCCACAGTCGGTCATCACTGATAATGGAAGGCAGTTCGACGGACAGAAGTTGAGGGACTTCTGCAGTTCATGGAACATCAAGAAGCACTACTCAACTCCGTATCACCCCCAGTCGAACGGCCAAGTCGAGGCGGTGAACAAGATCCTGAAACACATACTGAAGCTCCGCCTCGAAGAAAAGAAGGGGAGCTGGGCAGACGAACTCCCAGAGGTCCTATGGTCCTATAGAACTTCCTATAGGGCCAGCACCGGGGAGACCCCATTTGCCCTAGCCTTCGGGACTGAAGCCGTGGTCCCGGTAGAAGTCCTGAACAAGACTTGGAAGGTGGTGGGATATGATGAAGAAAAGAACGATGAAGCCTTGGCAGTAGAAAAAGATCTGATCGAAGAGACCAGAGCTTCATCAGAAATGAAAAACGCCACCTACAAGCGCAGAGCGGAAAAATATTACAACTCTCAGGTCCGAGACCGAAAGTTTAAGGTCGGAGACCTGGTGTTGAAAAAGAAATTGATGGCCCCACCAGGTGTATTTGGTTCAAATTGGGAAGGACCATTCTGGGTCACTGCAGCCTGGCCGAACGGTACCTATGATCTAGAAGATGCAGAAGGCAAAGCTTCGTCATACACTTGGAGCTCGGCACATCTAAAAAAGTTCTACCAATAGACTAGAATTCTGTAATAGACTAGTCGGAGGTTGGCATCAGAAATGTAGATGGCAACCGATGTAAATCACGTTGCTGAAAAAATTCAGAAAAATTCCCAAGTGTTTAGACTTGCGCAGCTCCCCAACCGGGCGAGCTGCACTTGGTCGCCCACTACTCCTGGTAGCTCGCCAAACCTAGCTCGCCCACTTGCTAAAAAAAAAAAAAAATTTTTTTTGCAATGCGCAAGGACCAATGTCCCAAATGTTGTAATTAAATAGCTCGAAGGCAAAGACCAAAGTGCCTAAGGTCGCGAAGGTACCCTTCTTAAAGGGTTGCTAAGCACCTACTGCCACAAGTTAGAAAAATTCGCGAAAAAGACAGAAACGTCTAAGGCAAGGTTCATGAAACCCAATGGCCCAACGTGAATCAATCGAAGTGCAGTTCGCCGCCCTAAGTGGCCTAAGACGAACGATTCGCGGCCCTAAGTGGCATAAGACGAAGAATACGCACTCTCAAAACAGAGGTACAATTCGTAGTCGAAAGTGATGTAAAACGAACGATTCACTTCTCAAAGTAGAATAAGACGAACAATTACGTACCGGGAAAATAAACAAGAACGAGCTATTCTAAGGAATTATAACGTAAAAGCGCAAAAACATAAATGAAAAAAGTTGGGACAAAAAATGCTCGACTTATATTCAAAAGGATACTTAAGAGATTTTCAAGCCAAAAATATACTTGAAAAAATCCTAAGTATGAGTAGTGGTGCTGGCCACAAAGGCCGACCAGCTAGCCGTCTTTGAATTACAAAAAGCTCCTTCTGGGCGAGCTGCACGTGCCCGGCGAGCTAAATCTACTTGGACAAAAAGTAAAGACTACAAAAACAGAGCTCCTTCTGGGCGAGCTCCGCAACCCGGCGACCTACTACAACTTGGAAAATGTAAACTAAGCTAAGAAAGCAGTGATAAAGGGGGCCTAAGGCTCGGGGGCGACCTGGCGGATGGGCATGGCGAGCTCGGCATCAGGAGTGATATTCTCGGAGAGTCCGCTTGTGCCGAGCTCGCTAATGTTTATCATCGCATCCCCGCAGACCTCCTGCATCTGCTCCATCGTCGGCGGGGCCTCACCTCCAGCATCCCCCTCTGCACCCTCAGTCTCTTGGGCGAGGTCGGCAGTCAAGACCTGCTTCGTCTGGATAATGTTGAATTTCAGACGAGCAGCGTCGAGATTGATCCCATAACCCGCGAGGTCCCCAATGTTCAATTCCGTGCCGGGGGGGATCGAGGACTTCTCCAGGCAGTCCTCAAACTCGCTGACGAGGGCTTCCCACTCGCTGTCATTATTAATCCGCGCCCATTGGAAGGAGCGAATTACCTCAGCAAAGCAGAGCACGAAGCCCTTATCAGTGGCAACCACCTCGGCGAGCTCAAGTGCCTCGGGCGTTATGGCAGTGTCGGAACGGCCCCTGAGCTCGGCTATCTCCAGAGCCTGAGTGGCAACCTTCTCCCGCAGCTTGCGGCACTCCTCAGAATTCCCCCGGCTTTGATCCCGGAGGACCCCTACCTCGGCCCGGGTCAAGGCGAGCTCCTCCTCCCGAGCAGCGAGCGTCTGGCGAGCTGCTTCCAATTCGGCCTGTTGTTGGCGGAGGTCGGCCTGGAGTTTTTCTGCCTTCTTAATTGCAAGCCACTCCGCCTCCAGCGAGGCCTTCGCTTTGGACTCTGCCCTCGCGAGCTCCTCAAGCGCCTTCTTCCGCTCGTCGCCCACCTTGGTGAGCGCTTTATTTGATTCGTGGCGAGCTCTATCTGAGGCGGCAATATCATCGCTGACGAGCTGAGCCGCCGCCATCGCTGCGCAGGCATAGTGCATCGCCAGCCTCGCCCTGTCAGCAGGCCTCTGCCTCTCGATCATCCCGAGCTCCGAGGCGGAGAGGTATTTGGGGGCCTCGGTAAAAACCCGGTGAGCTGCCCCATCGGGAAGGTCCCTCGATGAATTCAGGGCCCGGCACCGCTCGGTGACATGGAGGGGCTCAGGTCGCTGCGGGAACTCAGCGGGAGTATACCTGCACATACTCAGATCAGTTAGCAAAAACCATGGAAATTGCAAAGGCTTCCAACTCAAAAGAGGTCGCCCACTTACCCAAACCTATCGGGGTTGAGCCCGAGCAGGGTATCGTCCCGAATAGGGACCCCGTAGGGAGGTGGCGAGGGCGCACTCTGAGGAGTTGGAGGCGCTGGAGAAGGTCGAACAGCAAGAGCTCGCCCTGACCCCGTTTGGCTTGATCTAGAGCCACCCTCGGCCCTGGCTCCCTTGGCGATGCGAGTTTCCTCTTCACTCACTCGCGAGCCATCTCCCCGGTGGACAGCTCGCTTCGTCTGATGGGGCGGAGGTGGTTGGGCACCCCGTTCAGGGCCTGAGCCTCGTCCCGCCCCTTTTTTGGCTCCGGCGGCCTTCTCCTTTGTATGGGGAGGTGCCGAGGTCTTCTGAGAGCTAGAGCCCCAGCCTTCTCAGCGGCTTTAGCGAGCTCTAGTTTCTTGGTAGCATCCAAGACCGCCCCCGAAGGGATGCCTTCCCTCCCCGGACGAGGCTTGCCCATCTTCAGCTGCCGAGCTAGGAAGTGATAAGCTTCGGGAACCTCAACGGGCGGGAGCTCGTCAATAGGACCTGCACCTGTAAAACAAGCAACCAAGTCAGTTCGGCGACCTTGACATACAAGACAGCGAGCTCGATAATGGAAAGGTGCAAAACCTCGAGCGGCGAGGTAGTGTGGCGAGGTGATGAGACCGGCCAGCCGGCGGCAGTGGTGTTGACACAGATGTTCGATCTCACGGTCCTTTTTCTCCCGCAAGCAACACACCGTCCGCACAAACTCGAAACCTATCGAAACTGCCGGTCTCCCGCGGCTCGACTTGTGGCGCTTCAAACCTGCAAAAAGATAGATTAGATCAGTAATCTAATCCGACGCACACACACTAAGGTACGCCACCTACAGCTCACCTCCCCGTAGGTCTCGGGGGTAGGAATGCGCCCTCCGCGGCCATTGGAAGCTCGCCAATCCCCCCCGATGAAAAAGAACTGCTCCTTCCAATCCCGGACTTTGTTAGGGAGGTCGCCTAAAAATTTGCCTCCCGGGCGAGCTTGAAAAGAGTAATATCCCTTCCCCTCCCTCGCTTGCCTGATCACGATGAAGAGCTCGTTAATCTCCGCCGTGCTCAGCCGGTTTTCATAACCCTCGAGGCCGAAGACAGTCAGGGCGGCCAAAAAATTGCTCCATGCATTCGGAGTGAGTTGGGTGATGGCGAGGCCCGTGTCCGCCAAAAACTGCCCAATTATGGGGTGGAGGGGAAGGGTGAGCCCTGCCTTTAGGGTGTGGTAGTTCATGGCTGTGAGCCCAGCAGGGGGGAGGTCGGCTCGCTCTTTCTCCTCGGCAGGATACATAAAAATGTCCAGCGGGATGCGGAACCGCCTCCGAATATCCGGAAGGGCGAACTCGCTCATGATGCTCTCCACTCCGTTGGCCTTGAGATCAGACTTGCCAGCGGCTTTTCGAATTGGAGCTCGCCGGGGTAGGGGGAAGTTCACCCCGTGAGTTCTCACATATTCACCCCAGTCGAACTCATTTACGACCTCGGCAGAGACTTGATATTCCTGGAGCTTGGGGAAGGGAAAGTCGATAAAACGGAGGTATTCGTAAGTGACCTCCGTCCCCGTATCCTCATCGACCTCTTCGTCGACCTCACGGGCCAGCTCGCCAGCAAGGTCGCCGGCCCCAACCTCGGCGACCTCCTCCTGGGCCTCTTCAGCGGGAGTCGCTGCTCCCCCGCGAGCTCGCTCTGAGTAATCCCAGAGTTTGCGGAGGGGTGATTCCTCACCAGAACTAGTAGCTTGCTCGCTGGAGTCAGAGCGAACTGACCCTGAGAGCTCGCTACTGTCTGGGGAGGTTTCAGAGCTCGCCCCAGAGCTCGAGGAGAGGACCACAGGTGCTATTCGGGGGTTTGGAAGGTCATCGGTCATTTGTCCTTTGCCCAGGTCACGACACGGGGGGTATGGCTCGAGGAGTTCTCAGACATAATGAAGGCGTTCGAAAATGTAGAACAAGGAAAGAGAAAGAGGAGAAATCCGGGTCTCTACCTTGGCAGGCACGTCTAGAGCAGAGGATTGATCGCCAGAAATGCGCTCTGAGAAATGAAGGAAGCAAAGTGAGGAAATTCTTCATTTTCGCCTATTTATAAGCGCGGGGCACAAGCTCGAAATTCCAGAAAGACCAGGGGCCTTTTTGCAAGGAATTTGAAAAGTTATCATTATTATGGGCGGGAATCGAGACGCCAAGAGATTTGCGTGATGCTTGGGATCCCGCATAGTGTCGGCCGAGGCGACCTCCGAGGCGCAGCTCGCCTGCTAGCTCGGCGCCCCCGAGAATAGTTCGCCAGACCTCAAGTTCTCCAGCTCGCCCACACATTGGACAAAGTCATGATGCGCGCGAGCTGGGGGGCAAATGTTGATATGGCGAACTAATACGTCGGTTTCAGAAATAATCCCCAAGGTTTGCCAGGTCGCCAGAGCTCATCCGAGCTGGAGAAGGTCCAGAGATCGCCTGTCTGTGGGTACACCAGAGCTCGCCCGATACCCCGAAATCTGGTCAAGGCTCGAGAGCTCGCCCAACCTACCGGAGCTCACTGGGAGCTCGCCCATAAGCTCACTCGTTAGTCAATAGGACCCTGATGGCGCGCTCTTTTTCCCTCCGTCCGGTTTGTCCACAAGGGTGGTTTACGGCGAGGTTTTTAATGAGGCCCATTTAGTTTAAGGCATAGTAGTAGGACGAGGCGCGGTAGGGGAAGCGGTGTGAGAGATCAAGACGAGGGTAAGGAACTCTCATCAACACCGGAAGCCACATAGGCTCATAAGGTGCCGTCTCACACTCGCACACCTATAAATAAGACCTCTCTTGTACTATTCACACAATTCTCACAATTCTGAAAATCAATACAACTCCCATTACAATATTTCTCTCTCTAAGCTCTCTTCTCTTCCTCCCCAAGAACACAAAATCATAAGATTATTGTTTGGTAGAATTAATTAGTTGTAAAGCCACATTAGCAAACACAATCAGTAAATTCTATCAACAATAGTTACTTGAAAAGTACAAAAAATTAATTTTTTAAGAACTTGTAACACAAATTTTGCCTAATTGTAACACGTCTTTGCCCAAATTGTAACATACCTGGGTGCGAAAAAACCTGGAACTACAAGTTGCGCGAATTTTGGAAAAAAATGTCCATATCTGACCCGACCCGGTTTAGATCCGCGAATTTTTAAAAAATGAATATTTCTACGGTAGAAATTTGTACACAAGTGTTGCTCTAAATAAAATAAAAGGTTCAACAATTTGCCATAAGGAAAATATTTTTTTTTATATATGTATCATTAGTTTAAATTTAGGTATATTGTTTTATGTAGTAACACACTTTTTATTACTTTACATATATTATTATATGGAAAAATATGTTTATAAAAATAAATAAATATTTATAAAAAATTAATATTTATCAAGGGTGTAAATGGCGTTTGGCGGTCGTCGGACGGTCGAGTGTGGCCAAGCGCCAAAGAGGCCTAGGCGGGGCCAAGAATTTTAATTATTTTTAAAAAAAAAATTAAACATATATTAATAAAAATGTACATTATACAATAAATTATAAATTTAAAACATAATTAATACCCAAATGTATTTTTCACAACACACAACAGGTCAATAAAATGCAAAAAACTATCCCAAAATGACATTGTTCAACTACTAAATAAAATACTAAAATAACAAAATATCGTACGGATAAATTAATAAGTAGTTCAACTAAGAGGAACATCTAATGACACTTGTTGCTCAACTCCATGTATACACTTCATCATCAGATTCAAACTCCACATCAACATTTATTTCATCATCATCAGAACGGAGTTGAGTAGTGCTTCTTGATGTTCCATGAATTGCAGAAATCTCTCAACTTTTGTCCGTCGAACTGCCTTCCATTATCCGTGATGATCAACTGCGGGAGCCCGAATCTACAGATCAAGTTTTTCCATATGAAGCCGATCATCCTTTCCTGGGTTATAGTTGTGAGAGCTTCGGCCTCGGCCCACTTAGTGTAGTAGTCAACTGCTACAACAACAAACTTTACACCGCCTCTGCCAGGTGGAAATGGGCCGATCAAGTCGATTCCCCATTTCGCGAAAGGCCATGGGCTGAACACCGACTTCAGCTGGTTGGCTGGGGAGTGGATGTTAGGTGCGAAAAGTTGGCACTTTCGGCACCTTCGAGCGAAGCTGATGGCATCTTTGCGAAGAGTGGGCCAGTAGTAGCCCTGTCTGATCGTCTTGTATGCCAATGCTTGCCCCCCAGCGTGGCTCCCACAAATCCCTTCGTGAATTTCTTCTAACACTTCGGACCCCTGTCTCCTAGTTAGGCATTTGAGTAGGGGTAGAGAGAATCCGCATTTATAGAGTTGGCCATCCAGCAGCGTATATCTGGTAGCTTGCTTTACTAACCGGCTAGCTTCCCAGGTGTCCACGGAGGTTGTTCCGTCTGTTAAGTATTTTTGGATTGGAGTGCACCAATCTTCACCACCTTCACTGTCCTCCTGCCCCCCGCTCGAGGTTTGATTTATTTTACAGTAGAACGTCGAGGGGTTTTACAGTGTGGTGATCGCAACCTCCGTGAACTCGGCTTCGCCATTGCTGGTAGCTAGCCGGGCTAGGGTGTCTGCTTGTGTGTTTTCTAGCCGCGGTATCTGATTGATGTAAACTTGCGTAAACATCGAGATTAGATGCGCGGCTATCTTCTGGTAAGTCATCATCTGCTGGTCTTTTGCCTCATATTCCCCCGGACTTGGGATATTATTAGATGGGAATCTCCGTAAACTTGAAGATTGGTTGCCCCCACAGCTAATGATAGCCTAAGTCCCGCTATTAGTGCTTCGTACTCCACCTCGTTGTTGGTTGCTCAAAAGTCGAACCGAATTGCGGAGGTGAAGACTTGTCTGTCTGGGCTGATCAGGACCACGCCGGCGCCTGCTGCCATGCTGGTTGATGATCTGTCTATGTAGAGATGCCAAGGAGCTATACGCCCCCTCGTCGGATCTTGTGGGAAAGTTAGCTCGACGATGAAGTCGGCAAGTTCTTGTCCCTTGATCGCTGTTCGGGGTGCGTAGGTTATACCATATTGGGTGATCTCTAGTGACCATTTCAGCAGGCGTCCGGCGGTGTCTGGGCGCTGTAGTATTTGACGCAGTGGGAACGTTGTCAACACCTCTACTGGGTGGTCAAAGAAGTAAGGCCTCAATTTTCTAACACTCATCACCAGTGCATATGCCAGCTTCTCTGTTGGGGTGTTCCGCAACTCAGCTTCGTGTAGTACTTGGCTTACGTAGTACACTGGTAGGTGTGTTTTCGCCTCTTCTCGGACCAGGACGGAGCTGATGGCCACCTCCGACGCAGCCAGGTAGAGGTATAACTTTTCTCCAGGTATCGGCTTTGATAGGACCTGTGTATCTGCCAGGTATGTTTTGATGTCCTCGAAGGCTCGTTGGCATTCACTTGTCCAAACGAAGTGGTTTTTGAGGTGAAGCTTGTTGGCATTGGCCGCCTCTTTGTATCTTTGTGTGTTTGCCTTAATTGCCTCGAAGAACGGACAATTTCGGTCACCGGACCTGGAGATGAATCTGTTCAGGGCTGCCATGCACCAAGTCAGCCTTTGAATTTTTTGGACGGAGTCGGGTATGCCCATCTCGATTATGCACTGGACTTGTGTCGGGTTTACCTCAATTCCACGTTGGCTAACTAGATGTCCCAGGAACTTTCCGGAGTGTACGCCGAAGCTGGTCTTCTTGGGATTCAACTTCATGTTGTAGTGGCGCAGTATGTCGAAGGTCTGTTTTAGGTGGTCCAAGTGGTCCTCCTTTCTCAGACTCTTGACAACTATGTCATCTACGTACACCTCCATGGATTCGCCAATGTGTTGGTCAAACATTTTGTTCACCAATCTTTGGTAGGTAGCTCCGGCTTTGATGAGTCTGAACGGCATCCTTTCCCAGCAATACATGTTCTTGTTGGTGTAGAACGCCGTATGTTCCTGGTCATCTGGGTGTAGAGTTATCTGGTGATAGCCCGCAAAAGCGTCCATGAATGTCATCATCTCATGGCCTGCGGTGCTGTCCACCAGCTGGTCAATGTGAGGTAGTGGGAAGTTGTCCTTCGGGCATGCTTTGTTCAGGTCCGTGAAGTCAATGCAGAGTCTCCATGTCCCATTGTGTTTCTTCACCTGGACGGGGTTCGCGACCCACTGCGGACACAAAGCTTCCTTGATGAGCTTGTTGTCTAACAACTTCTCCACCTCAACCGTTAGAGCTGCGTACTTGTCTGGTCCATACTTCCTCTGCTTTTGGCGTAGGGGTCTCCTCGTCGGATCTATGTTAAGTCTGTGGCAAGCATGTTCCAACGGGATCCCCGTCATGTCTTCGTGGGACCAGGCAAACACGTCCAGGTTGGTCATTAAGAACAACTCCATCCTCAACCGGTACTGTTCAGGTAACTCAAAACCGATGAAAAGTTCTAAGTCCCTTTCCGGGTCCACCGGGAGTGCCATCAATTCTTCCATGTGGGTAGCTTTTCTCTTTTAACTTTTCCATCTCGGGTCACTGATGAACTCGTCCCACTCCTCTTGTGACATCTGCGCAGGCTCGTGACCTATGTGCGGTTCGAGGTCATCGGGTTGGCTTTCAGCTTGGGCGGGCTAGTCAGCTGTGAGCACCTCCGGTGGTTTGTCAACTTGGGATGGTGCGGTGACTTGGGGAGTTGGGTCAATGTCCATTGGTGTTGGTTCTTGACCTCCCGCAGGTCCCCCATCTTGGGCTTCATCAACCACCTCCATGGGAGCAGGTTGCTGATCCCTGCGCAGGTCTCAACACTTGGGTTTCTTCCAAGTCCTCCATTGGTGTCGGTTGTGTGTCTTGCACAGATCCAGTGCCTTGATTGATTTCTGACAAATCGCCTACCTCCATCATCTCAGTTTCGACCGAGATGACGTCTAGGATGTTTGGCTCATTTGCAGGAATCAGTACATCCTCCTCAAGGACTTGGACTCGTGTCACCTCTTTTTTGACCTGACCATCTTTCATTTGGAGTAAACACTCTCAGGCCTTTTTCTGGTCACCTTTTATAGTTCCGGCACCTTTTGGGGTTGGGAATTTCAAACAGTAGTAGTAAGTCAAACACGCCACTTTGAATTCATTAATAAATGGGAGGCCAAGGAACCCGTTGTAGGGGGACTGCTGGTCGACAACAAGGAAATCTATGAGCCTAGTCAGTCTCCTTTCGGGGTCCTCAGCCGATACAAGCTGGACGCTCAACCTAACACTACCTAGGGGGACGGTTACAGCTTCTCCGAACCCCACTATCCTAGCATTGCTAGGTTCCAAATACGACTTAAAATCACCTAAGGCATCCAAGGTGGATTTGAAGAGAATGTTGGTGAATGCGCCGGTGTCCACAAGTAGCCTGTGAACTCGGACGTTCATGATGTTGGCGGTTATCACCAACGAGTCGTTGTGGGGCATCAGTACCCCCTCCAGGTCTACTGAGGAAAATGTCAGCTCGTCAGTAAGCTGTGAGACGGACCTGGGGCCGGAGCTGCCTTCCTGGACTTGGTTTATGGCCCGAATTTTGGCCTTTCTCTTTCTCCTGGATATGGAGGATCCCCCGTCTTGGAGACCTCCGGTAGCTCCGATTTCCTCCTCGAGAACTAGGAGCTCTCGGGTGGGCTCCAAGTTTTGCTGAGGCTGGGGAGGTGCCCTCCGTCTGTTGTGGGGACCAAATTGGTCTGCTTCCTCCTCTTCATCATCGGAGGTAGCCCTCCTTTCGAACCTTGGTCTCTTATCTGGGGCCTTCTTCACGAACTCGGCCAATTTCCCCTCGTAAAATTTCCAGAGTTGCTTGAGGAGGTCTCGGCACTCGCTGGTGAAGTGGCCGATAGCCTGATGGTAGGCACAGAATTTGTTGGGGTTGAGCTTCGTGAGGTCCTGACGGATTCGCCTTGGCTCTTCCAGCATGGCCTTGCGTTTGACGGCAGTGAAGACGTGGTCAACGGAGACAGTGAGGACCTGGTTGAGCTTTTCTTTGAGCTCGTCTCCCTCGCCAAAGGCTTTTAAGTTCTGGGGAGCTTTATAGGTGCCCCCGGACTTCTTCCCGTAGAGTTTCCTCTCTTCGTGGGCACCAACTTCTTTCAGTAGTGCCTCCTGCATAGCCACGAACACCCCTGCCTTGTGACGGAATTCGCTGTAAGTGTTGGGACATGCGAGGTGCATCTCCTTCCAGAGGTTGGTGCCCCTTCTGAGTCCGGCCATCACTGCGACGACCTTGGTGTCCTCGCTCACCGGCTCGCCCTCTAGCAGGATTTTGTCAAACCTTTCCAGGTACTGCTGGTCGGTCTCGCTCTCGCCTTGATGGATGTTGGCGAGTCGGTGCTTCTGGGTAAGGTAGGATCCGAACCCAGAGAAGTGGGCCACGAACTCCCGCGAGAGTTGGCCAAATGAGCAGATTGACCCCGGGGCGAGTGAAGAGAACCAGCGATGAGCTCGGTCCCCTAGGGTCAGCGGGAAGTTCCGACACTGGGTGGAGTCGGTGGCGTCGACCGAAATTATGAAGTCCGCGTACTTGGCCAGGTGGACTTTCGGGTCCGATTTGCCTTAGTATGCGGACATCACCGGGAACTGAATTTTCTTCTAGACCGGTGCGCGGAGGATGGCAGGTGCCAATGGAGATGCGGGGAGAGTCATGGCGTCAGGTCCGCCAGATTTGGCTGCTACTTGTGCTTGTAGCATTTCGACGGCCTTTTTCAGTGAGGCTAGCTCGTCATCACGGGTCACCTCCGGCGGAGGTTGCTCAAAGGTTGTGCGTCTCGCAGATGCACGTCCCCGGGGTGCCTCACTCTGGGGTGACCTCTCAGTGGCGGGCTGGAATTGACGTCCGCCACGGGGGCCTAGCCGGTCAATGGCGGGCCTCCTCAACCTTTTGTAGGCCGATCTGCGTGGCTGCTGGTCGGAGTCTCCGTGAGAAGCAGCTGGGGCCGCCGTACGCTCATTTTCCTCGTATCTCGGGCCCAGGCGGCCTTGGAGGACTTCCCTCCTCTGTGACTGGTGGGTGCCAGATGCCCCGGTGTAGGCCGACTCCCTTGCGGTGTAAGGAGCGGGATCCTCCTCCACCATCCTGGCCTTACCGGTCCTCTCCCTACGCTGGCGAGCTTGTGCCGAGCTCACCTCCTGCTCAGTGGGGAGGGTGCTGTAACCCCCCCTGGTTTGGGTGCCCTGGGTGGGCCTGGTCTGCTCCCGAGCCTCGGTAGCTAGAGCTCGCCTGGGTACCAGGGCGAGCTGGTCCTGCTGCCTGTGCTGCAACCTTTGTAATGTCGCGATGGTGCGTTGGAGCTCATCGGGGTTGCTGGCCAGGTCCCTCAGGGCGGGGGCCAAGTCTTCTTGGGTCACCGCAACTCGCGGAGGTCGCGGAGCTGCGGTGCTCTTCTGGGGAGGTGGTTGTGAGGTCTCCACCACCTGGAGTGAGGTCTCCATCTCGGCCTGGTTCTGGTCACCTCCTTTGGACCTTCCCGCGGCTGCGGAGGCCTGTCCTTTGGCGGCTCGAGTGTTAGCCATTTTTGGATTTCAGAGGGGGTAGCTCGCTGCAGGTCGCCGAGGTGGAGAGAGGTTGCTGGGATGGAGGTCGTCCAGCTTGGGTGGAGCTGCGTAAGTTTTCGCCTAGCCTCGCGTTTGACGAATTATCCGGGGTCCGGTTTATTCATGTACACGAGCGCGTTTGGAAACTTTTTCCGGACAAAATTTATAAATCCGAAAATCTGGATTTTTACCCGGAAATCTGGGTTTTTGTTTGAAGGAATGAATATGTATGTGTATCTTCAAATGTTCTTGAGTTTTATCAAGAACACCTTCAAATCTTCAAATCTTCAAACAAACCCTAACTTTTTGTTCTTGAAATTTTTTAATTTTTCAGATTCGGGACGCCCTCCTTCTAGCGCCAAATTGTTGATAAAATTTCTTAATCGTGTTTGTTTATGTGGCTTTATGTCGGATTAATTCTACCAAACAATAATCTTATGATTTGTATTCTTGGATATAATATGAAGAGGGAGAGTAGAGAGTTTAGAGAGAGAAATATTGTCGTAAAGATTGTATTGATTATGTTTGCATTGTCCTTGAATAGTATAAGAGATGTCTTATTTATAGGTGTGTGAGTGTGGGACGGCACCTTACGAGCCTATATGGCTTCCGGTGTTGACGAGGGTCCGTAACCCTCATCCTGGTCCCCTACACTGCTCCCTATGTTGTGCCTCGTCCTACTACTATGCCTTAGACTAGATGGGCCTCATTAAAAACCTCGCCGTAAACCACCCTTGTGGATAAACCGGACGGAGGGAAAAAGAGCGCGACATCGGGGTCCTATTGACTAACAGGCGAGCTCATTAGCGAGCTTGGAGGTGGGCTTCAGTGGTTTGGGCGAGCTCCGATGCCTTGCGCGGCTCATGAGAGTTGTGCGATGTTGGACCTCGGCGAGGTCCCTGTGGGGATAGGGGCGAGCTCATCTAGGCGAGCTGCGTGGGCGAGTTGCCCCCAAGTGGGCGAGCTCTACACTTCCACGGATCTGGGTGAGTCCCGGCGACCTGCCAAACCTTTTAATTATCCACATGTCAATGGTGTTAGTTCGCCAGATCAACATTTGCCCCCCAGCTCGCATGCACCATGACCTCGTCAAATGTGTAAGTGGGCTGGAAAACTCAAAACTCGACGAACTATCTATGGGTGATTGTCGGGCTAGTAGGTGAACTCGGCCAAGGCGGTTGCCTCTGGCCGACGTGGTGCGGGAACCCAGGAGTCATGCACGCCTTTTGAGGCCACGGTTCCCGCCCACCATCATGTCAACTTTCAAATTTCTTGCAAACAGGCCCCTGTACTTCGTGAATATCGCACCTCGCCCCGACATCTATAAATAGGGGGAAGTGGATTCATTTCCTCACTTTCTGCATTTCGAATTCTCAGAGCTTTCCCGGTGACCGATTTTTCTTGTGCTCGACGGATTTTCGAAGGCTCTTCAAGGTAGGATTCAATCTTTCTTCCCTTTTCTTCTGTTCTTTACGTGATTTTCTTTCGTTTCTTCGGGATTATTTGAACTTTGGACCGTGGACTGTGTCGAGAACCCCTTTGGATTTCCTTGACTTTGGGATTGTTGGATTTTGGACTGAGAACCTTTCGGACTTCTTTGAGACCATGTCGACACATTCCTCGAGTAGGACTCTTTCGGATCGGAACCCTGATAAACGGCCAATAATAGAGGAGGAGCCACATCGGGTTTCATTTGTGGAAATCAGCTCCAGCTCCGAGGCGACCTCGGCAGCTCGCCAGGTCTTCGGCGAGCTGTGTAGCGAGCTGCCTAGCGAGCTACGTCCCGATCCGGAGGAAGGAGCCTCCAGTTCCGTATACCGCGAGGTATGGGAGGAAGGCGGAGAGGTCGCTCAAGAGGAAAGAGTTGCCAGTGGCAACGAAGGACCCGAGGAGGTTGATGAGGGCAATGCCGAGGTCGGCGAGGAGGGTGGCGACCTGGAGGAAGTGACGCTCGAATGGTTCCACCGTATCGGTTTCCCGGAACCCCAGCTGGTTGAGTACCAAGTTCCCACCCAGGTGGTTCATCCATTCGATTGGAATGAGTATGTCGCCGAGTACGCGGCGAGCTTCCCCTGTCCGAGTCGGATACCTCCCGCCGTCCCCGCCGACCTGGAGAAAGTTGCCCCGTCTGAGTACAAAGCTGGCGAGGTGATGAACCTTATTGATGAATGCGACCTGCCCATCATACGCAGGGAATATCGCATCCTGCTCGACATCTTCATGTACGCCCCAATGAAGGATGAGTGAGCCGATGCGCCTCCTGAGGGGATGACCGCCTTGAATGTTGATGTTCTAAGGGCCGGGCTTACATTGCCACTGCACCCGATCATCGGCCAATATCTTGCCGACAATAACCTGGCCATCACCCAGCTCACTCCAAATGCGTGGAGCAACCTTCTCGCCGCCCTGTCTGTTTTTGGGCTAGAGGGCTATGAAAATGCGACGACCTCGGTGGACCTGGGCGAGCTCTTCGCCGTGACCAAGCGGGCGCAAGATGGAGCGGGGTATTATTATCTGAAAGCTCGCCCGGGGGTCGAAATTTCTCGGGGACTTGCCAAATAAAGTCTGTGACTGGAAGAAGCAGTTTTTCTTCATCGGTGGAGACTGGCGAGCTTCCAGCATGTACCATGGACGAGGTGGCCGTATTCCCACTCCGGAGGGATACGGGGAAGCCAGCAGTAGGTCGCCTATTTCGGTGTGTGTGGGTTGAATTGGATATACTAATTCTAATTTTCTTTCTTTTTGTAGTTCCGAAGCGCCACAAATCCAGCAGAGGCAGGCCTAAGGTATCGTCCCAGTTCGACGTGGTGCGCGCAATCTGCTGTTTGAGAAGCGAGAAGGATAGGCAGGTCGCCCACCTGTGCACGCACCATTGCCTGCGGCTCGCCGGGCTCCTTACACTGCCGCACCACCTCGATATTCAAGGTCCCGAGCTCCCAGGTTTAACTCCTTGAAGCTCGCCTATGGGGGGTGTAGCTCGCCCATTATGCTGACATTCGTAGTTTTTTGCACAAGCGGTAGCTTTGTCGCCCTCCCGATCGCCGAGGTCCCCGAGGCCTATCAACTCGTGAAGGAACGCTTCGAGATGGGCCCACCTCACCCCAACAGACTTACCCCACCGTCCGTGCTCGCGCTGGAGGCGAGCAAGGAGGCAGAGCTCACCTCCAAAAAGGGTGAGGTAGGGGGATCGGGAGCCCAAAAGGAGAAAGCCAAGGCTCCCGAGAAGTCCAAGGCATTAGAAGTCGCTCGGACTGGCCAAGGTGGGGGGCGAGCTGTCGCCCCCTCCGAGCGAGGTCGAGGGAAGAAGGGGTCCCAAAGGGGGGAAGGATCCCGAGCTGGTGAGGAGGATCCCCCCGCTCGCAAGAGGACTAGGTACACGGGCCTGGTCGATGAGGACTCCGACCGGGTCGAGAGGACTTCGGTGAGGTCCGGGTAGGGGGCCTCAGCTCAATCTACTGCCCCGCTGGCGGCCATGCCCATCCGGAGTTCGCCCCCCTCACCATCTACATTCGGGGTGCAAACCACCGACGACACGCTCCTGGCTGGGACCCCGACCGAGCTCAGTAAGTAGCTCGCCCAGTTGACCTTCATCGCCTATTATCTCTTACTTTTCTAACATTTTCTATCTGTTTTGGTTTCGCAGTTATGCCCCGATTGCCTTCCCGAACTGCCATGAGGCCCTGCATGCCTTCGAGCGATCCCGCTCCCTCACGTCGATGAGGAACCTCCCTCCAGGCGTAGCCCGAAATGCTGTGAGTGGGATGCCAAAGCATTGGACAACTCTGTCGGTGGCGAACATCAATAGCCAAGATCTGAAGGAGAACCTCCTCCTCTCGGCTCATCATGCGAGTAGGTTGGTGCTCACCAACCAGAAAGCTCTCGAGCAGTTCACCGAGTTGGAGGCAGGTTGCTCCGACAGGAATAAAAGGATGTTGGCGCTGGCGGACACTGCTGACAAGGCGAAGAGGCAAGCGCAGCTCACCGAGGAGAGGGCTGAGGCATCATTGGCCGCCGAGCAAAGTGCCCTTCAGCAGCTTGAGACTGTCCAACGCCGGCTCGCCAGGCTCGAGCAGGAGACGGAGGCGAGGATAAAAGCCAAGGAGGAGGAGCTCGCCGCCCAGCTCGCCCAGGAGGTCGGCAGCCATGGAATTACGAAGAAGGACCTGGCACTGCAGCGGGGTTTGGTGAAGAGCTCTAACGCTGAGTGCGAGAGGTTAAGGGGCAAGCTGGAGGCGAAGGCCAATGAGATTGCCGAGCTACGGAATGTTGCCTCTTCCTCGCCGGATCTGGTGGCTGTGAGGGCCGAGGCCTCGGACAAAGGGTGCGTCCAATGCTACGCCGAGGTCCTGCGGACCCTTTGGTGGGCTCGGGCCCATAAGGACGACGAGGTCAAGGCCGTGGTGGGTGACTTCAAGGCCTGCCTGGACCCGGTTCCCTTCCCTGATGGTGCCGAGCTGGACATCGGCGACCTCCCAGAGCTAGGCATCCCCCTCGACTTTGTGCCAGCACGATTCCACATTATCAAAACAGTCGAGGTGTCAGAGCTGAATATTGGCGAGGAGGAGGTCGCTGGCGAGGAGGAGCAGGTCCCCCCCACTGTCGAGCAATTGCAGGAGGCTTGCGGGGACGCCATGCTGAACTTGGGCGAGTTCGATGCCCGCGGGCTAACTGGTAATATCACTACTGAGGCCGAGCTCGCCATTCCCGTTACCCAGATCTCTCCTGCCCCTACTGAGGTCGTTGCTGATGCCCCTGCTGCCCCCACTGCTTCTGAGACTTAGGCTTTTTCTCTCGCTTTCCTAGTTTAGTTTTTTTTTTTAAAATTTTCCGAGTTATGATAGGTCGCCGGGTTGTGGAGCTCGCCCAGAAGGAGCTCCATTTTTGTAGCTCTTGATTTTTGTTTTAAGTAGATCTAGCTCGCCGGGCACGTGCAGCTCGCCCAGAAGGAGCTTTTTGCAGTTCAAAGATGGCCAGCTGGTCGGCCTTTGTGGCCAGCACTGCTACTCATACTTAGGATTTTTTCAAGTATATTTTTGACTTGAAAATTTCTTAAGTATCTTTTGAATATAAGTCGAGCATTTTTTGTCCAACTCTTTTCATTTACGTCTTTGCGCTTTTTACGTCATAATATTTTTTGAAATAGCTCATTCTTGTTTAGTTTCCTGGTACATAATTGTTCGTCTTATTCTACTTTGAGAAGCGAATCATTCGTTTTATGTCACTTACGACTACGAATTGTACCTCTGTTTTGAGAGTGTGTATTCTTCGTCTTACGCCACTTAGGGTCGCGAATCGTTCGTCTTAGACCACTTAGGGCGACGAACTGCACTTCGATTGATTCACGTTGGGCCATTGGGTTTCATGAACCTTGCCTTAGACGTTTTTTCATCTTTTTCGTGAATTTTTATAACTTGTGGCAGTAGGTGCTTAGCAACCCTTTAAGAAGGGTACCTTCGCGACCTTGGGTACTTTGGCCTTTGCCTTCGAGCTATTTAATTACAACGCTTGGGTCCTTGGTCCTTGTGCATTGCGGATTTTTGAGCATGTGGGCAAGCTGGGTTTGGAGAGCTCCCTGGAGCAGTGGACGACCTGGTGCAGCTCACCTGGTTGGAGAGCTGCACAGGTCCAAACACTTGGGAATTTTTCTGAATTTTTTCTAACTTTTCATAGCAGTGTAATTTACATCGGTTGCCATCGACATTTCTAATGCAAACCTTCGACTAGTCTATTACAGGATTCTAGTCTATTGGTAGAACTTTTTTAGATGTGCCGAGCTCCAGGTGTATGACGAAGCTTTGCCTTCTGCGTCTTCTAGATCATAGGTACCGTTTGGCTAGGCTGCGGTGACCCGGAATGGTCCTTCCCAGTTTGAACTGAATACACCTGGTGGGGCCGTCAATTTCTTTTTTAACACCAGGTCTCCGACCTTGAATTTTCGGTCTCGGACCTGAGAGTTGTAATATTTTTCCGCTCTACGCTTGTAGGTGGCGTTTTTCATTTCTGACGAAGCTCTGGTCTCCTCGATCAGATCCTTCTCTACTGCCAGGGCTTCATCATTCTTTTCTTCATCATACCCCACCACTTTCCAAGTCTTGTTCTGGATTTCAACCGGGACTACAGCTTCAGTCCCGAAGGCTAGGGCAAATGGGGTCTCCCCGGTGCTAGCCCTATAGGAAGTTCTATAAGACCATAGGACCTCCGGGAGTTCATCCGCCCAGCTCCCTTTCTTTTCCTCGAGGCGGAGCTTCAATATGTGTTTCAGAATCTTGTTCACCGCCTCGACCTGGCCGTTCGACTGGGGATGGTACGGAGTTGAGTAGTGCTTCTTGATGTTCCATGAATTGCAGAAATCTCTCAACTTTTATCCGTCGAACTGCCTTCCATTATCCGTGATGATCGACTGCGGGAGCCCGAATCTGCAGATCAGGTTTTTCCATATGAAGCCGATCATCCTTTCCTGGGTTATAGTTGTGAGAGCTTCGGCCTCGGCCCACTTTGTGTAGTAGTCAACTGCTACAACAGCAAACTTTACACCGCCTCTGCCAGGTGGAAATGGGCCGATCAAGTCGATTCCCCATTTCGCGAAAGGTCATGGGCTAAACACCGACTTCAGCTAGTTGGCTGGGGAGTGGATGTTAGGTGTGAAAAGTTGGCACTTTCAGCACCTTCGAGCGAAGCTGATGGCATCTTTGCGAAGAGTGGGCTAGTAGTAGCCCTGTCTGATCGTCTTGTATGCCAATGCTTGCCCCCCAGCGTGGCTCCCACAAATCCCTTCGTAAATTTCTTCTAACACTTCGGACCCCTGTCTCCTAGTTAGGCATTTGAGTAGGGGTAGAGAGAATCCGCGTTTGTAGAGTTGGCCATCCAGCAGCGTATATCTGGTAGCTTGCTTTACTAACCGGCTAGCTTCCCAGGTGTCCACGGAGGTTGTTCCGTCTGTTAAGTATTTTTGGATTGGAGTGCACCAATCTTCACCACCTTCACTGTCCTCCTGCCCCCCGCTCGAGGTTTAATTTATTTTACAGTCGAACGTCGAGGGGTTTTTCAGTGTGGTGATCGCAACCTCCGTGAACTCGGCTTCGCCATTGCTGGTAGCTAGCCGGGCTAGGGCATCTGCTTGTGTGTTTTCTAGCCGCGGTATCTGATTGATGTAACTTGCGTAAACATCGAGATTAGATGCGCGGCTATCTTCTGGTAAGTCATCATCTGCTGGTCTTTTGCCTCATATTCCCCCGGACTTGGGATATTATTAGCTGGGAATCTCCGAAAACTTGAAGATTGGTTGCCCCCACAGCTAATGATAGCCTAAGTCCCGCTATCAGTGCTTCGTACTCCGCCTCGTTGTTGGTTGCTCGAAAGTCGAACCAAATTGCGGAGGTGAAAACTTATCTGTCTGGGCTGATCAGGACCACGCCGGTGCCTGCTTCCATGCTGGTTGATGATCCGTCTACGTAGAGATGCCAAGGAGCTATACGCCCCCTCGTTGGATCTTGTGGGAAAGTTAGCTCGATGATGAAGTCGGCAAGTGCTTGTCCCTTGATCGTTGTTCGGGGTGCGTAGGTTATACCATATTGGCTGATCTCTAGTGACCATTTCAGCAGGCGTCCGACGGTGTCTGGGCGCTGTAGTATTTGACGCAGTGGGAACGTTGTCAACACCTCTACTGGGTGGTCAAAGAAGTAAGGCCTCAATTTTCTAACACTCATCACCAGTGCATAAGCCAACTTCTCTGTTGGGGTGTACCGCAACTCAGCTTCGTGTAGTACTTGGCTTACGTAGCACACTGGTAGGTGTGTTTTCGCCTCTTCTCGGACCAGGACGGAGCTGATGGCCACCTCCGACGCAGCCAGGTAGAGGTATAGCTTTTCTCCAGGTATCGACTTTGACAGGACCTGTGTATCTGCCAGGTATGTTTTGATGTCCTCGAAGGCTCGTTGGCATTCACTTGTCCAAACGAAGTAGTTTTTGAGGTGGAGCTTGTTGGCTTTGGCCGCCTCTTTGTATCTTCGTGTGTTTGCCTTAATTGCCTCGAAGAACGGACAATTTTGGTCACCGGACCTGGAGATGAATCTGTTCAGGGCTGCCATGCACCCAGTCAGCCTTTGAATTTTTTGGACGGAGTCGGGTATGCCCATCTCGATTATGCACTGGACTTGTGTCGGGTTGACCTCAATTCCACGTTGGCTAACTAGATGTCCCAGGAACTTTCCGGAGTGTACGCCGAAGCTGGTCTTCTTGGGATTCAACTTCATGTTGTAGTGGCGCAGTATGTCGAAGGTCTGTTTTAGGTGGTCCAAGTGGTCCTCCTTTCTCAGACTCTTGACAACTATGTCATCTACGTACACCTCCATGGATTCGCCAATGTGTTGGTCAAACATTTTGTTCACCAATCTTTGGTAGGTAGCTCCGGCATTGATGAGTCCGAACGGCATCCTTTCCCAGCAATACATGTTCTTGTTGGTGTAGAACGCCGTATGTTCCTGGTCATCTGGGTGTAGAGCTATCTGGTGATAGCCCGCAAAAGCGTCCATGAATGTCATCATCTCATGGCCTGCGGTGCTGTCCACCAGCTGGTCAATGTGAGGTAGTGGGAAGTTGTCCTTCGGGCATGCTTTGTTCAAGTCCGTGAAGTCAATGCAGAGTCTCCACGTCCCATTGTGTTTCTTCACCAGGACGGGGTTCGCGACCCACTGCGGACACAAAGCTTCCTTGATGAGCTTGTTGTCTAACAACTTCTCCACCTCAACCGTTAGAGCTGCGTACTTGTCTGGTCCATACTTCCTCTGCTTTTGGCGTAGGGGTCTCCTCGTCGGATCTATGTTAAGTCTGTGGCAAGCATGTTCCAACGGGATCCCCGTCATGTCTTCGTGGGACCAGGCAAACACGTCCAGGTTGGTCATTAAGAACAACTCCATCCTCAACCGGTACTGTTCAGGTAACTCAAAACCGATGAAAAGTTCTAAGTCCCTTTCCGGGTCCACCGGGAGTGCCATCAATTCTTCCATGTGGGTAGCTTTTCTCTTTTAACTTTTCCATCTCGGGTCACTGATGAACTCGTCCCACTCCTCTTGTGACATCTGCGCAGGCTCGTGACCTATGTGCGGTTCGAGGTCATCGGGTTGGCTTTCAGCTTGGGCGGGCTAGTCAGCTGTGAGCACCTCCGGTGGTTTGTCAACTTGGGATGGTGCGGTGACTTGGGGAGTTGGGTCAATGTCCATTGGTGTTGGTTCTTGACCTCCCGCAGGTCCCCCATCTTGGGCTTCATCAACCACCTCCATGGGAGCAGGTTGCTGATCCCTGCGCAGGTCTCAACACTTGGGTTTCTTCCAAGTCCTCCATTGGTGTCGGTTGTGTGTCTTGCACAGATCCAGTGCCTTGATTGATTTCTGACAAATCGCCTACCTCCATCATCTCAGTTTCGACCGAGATGACGTCTAGGATGTTTGGCTCATTTGCAGGAATCAGTACATCCTCCTCAAGGACTTGGACTCGTGTCACCTCTTTTTTGACCTGACCATCTTTCATTTGGAGTAAACACTCTCAGGCCTTTTTCTGGTCACCTTTTATAGTTCCGGCACCTTTTGGGGTTGGGAATTTCAAACAGTAGTAGTAAGTCAAACACGCCACTTTGAATTCATTAATAAATGGGAGGCCAAGGAACCCGTTGTAGGGGGACTGCTGGTCGACAACAAGGAAATCTATGAGCCTAGTCAGTCTCCTTTCGGGGTCCTCAGCCGATACAAGCTGGACGCTCAACCTAACACTACCTAGGGGGACGGTTACAGCTTCTCCGAACCCCACTATCCTAGCATTGCTAGGTTCCAAATACGACTTAAAATCACCTAAGGCATCCAAGGTGGATTTGAAGAGAATGTTGGTGAATGCGCCGGTGTCCACAAGTAGCCTGTGAACTCGGACGTTCATGATGTTGGCGGTTATCACCAACGAGTCGTTGTGGGGCATCAGTACCCCCTCCAGGTCTACTGAGGAAAATGTCAGCTCGTCAGTAAGCTGTGAGACGGACCTGGGGCCGGAGCTGCCTTCCTGGACTTGGTTTATGGCCCGAATTTTGGCCTTTCTCTTTCTCCTGGATATGGAGGATCCCCCGTCTTGGAGACCTCCGGTAGCTCCGATTTCCTCCTCGAGAACTAGGAGCTCTCGGGTGGGCTCCAAGTTTTGCTGAGGCTGGGGAGGTGCCCTCCGTCTGTTGTGGGGACCAAATTGGTCTGCTTCCTCCTCTTCATCATCGGAGGTAGCCCTCCTTTCGAACCTTGGTCTCTTATCTGGGGCCTTCTTCACGAACTCGGCCAATTTCCCCTCGTAAAATTTCCAGAGTTGCTTGAGGAGGTCTCGGCACTCGCTGGTGAAGTGGCCGATAGCCTGATGGTAGGCACAGAATTTGTTGGGGTTGAGCTTCGTGAGGTCCTGACGGATTCGCCTTGGCTCTTCCAGCATGGCCTTGCGTTTGACGGCAGTGAAGACGTGGTCAACGGAGACAGTGAGGACCTGGTTGAGCTTTTCTTTGAGCTCGTCTCCCTCGCCAAAGGCTTTTAAGTTCTGGGGAGCTTTATAGGTGCCCCCGGACTTCTTCCCGTAGAGTTTCCTCTCTTCGTGGGCACCAACTTCTTTCAGTAGTGCCTCCTGCATAGCCACGAACACCCCTGCCTTGTGACGGAATTCGCTGTAAGTGTTGGGACATGCGAGGTGCATCTCCTTCCAGAGGTTGGTGCCCCTTCTGAGTCCGGCCATCACTGCGACGACCTTGGTGTCCTCGCTCACCGGCTCGCCCTCTAGCAGGATTTTGTCAAACCTTTCCAGGTACTGCTGGTCGGTCTCGCTCTCGCCTTGATGGATGTTGGCGAGTCGGTGCTTCTGGGTAAGGTAGGATCCGAACCCAGAGAAGTGGGCCACGAACTCCCGCGAGAGTTGGCCAAATGAGCAGATTGACCCCGGGGCGAGTGAAGAGAACCAGCGATGAGCTCGGTCCCCTAGGGTCAGCGGGAAGTTCCGACACTGGGTGGAGTCGGTGGCGTCGACCGAAATTATGAAGTCCGCGTACTTGGCCAGGTGGACTTTCGGGTCCGATTTGCCTTAGTATGCGGACATCACCGGGAACTGAATTTTCTTCTAGACCGGTGCGCGGAGGATGGCAGGTGCCAATGGAGATGCGGGGAGAGTCATGGCGTCAGGTCCGCCAGATTTGGCTGCTACTTGTGCTTGTAGCATTTCGACGGCCTTTTTCAGTGAGGCTAGCTCGTCATCACGGGTCACCTCCGGCGGAGGTTGCTCAAAGGTTGTGCGTCTCGCAGATGCACGTCCCCGGGGTGCCTCACTCTGGGGTGACCTCTCAGTGGCGGGCTGGAATTGACGTCCGCCACGGGGGCCTAGCCGGTCAATGGCGGGCCTCCTCAACCTTTTGTAGGCCGATCTGCGTGGCTGCTGGTCGGAGTCTCCGTGAGAAGCAGCTGGGGCCGCCGTACGCTCATTTTCCTCGTATCTCGGGCCCAGGCGGCCTTGGAGGACTTCCCTCCTCTGTGACTGGTGGGTGCCAGATGCCCCGGTGTAGGCCGACTCCCTTGCGGTGTAAGGAGCGGGATCCTCCTCCACCATCCTGGCCTTACCGGTCCTCTCCCTACGCTGGCGAGCTTGTGCCGAGCTCACCTCCTGCTCAGTGGGGAGGGTGCTGTAACCCCCCCTGGTTTGGGTGCCCTGGGTGGGCCTGGTCTGCTCCCGAGCCTCGGTAGCTAGAGCTCGCCTGGGTACCAGGGCGAGCTGGTCCTGCTGCCTGTGCTGCAACCTTTGTAATGTCGCGATGGTGCGTTGGAGCTCATCGGGGTTGCTGGCCAGGTCCCTCAGGGCGGGGGCCAAGTCTTCTTGGGTCACCGCAACTCGCGGAGGTCGCGGAGCTGCGGTGCTCTTCTGGGGAGGTGGTTGTGAGGTCTCCACCACCTGGAGTGAGGTCTCCATCTCGGCCTGGTTCTGGTCACCTCCTTTGGACCTTCCCGCGGCTGCGGAGGCCTGTCCTTTGGCGGCTCGAGTGTTAGCCATTTTTGGATTTCAGAGGGGGTAGCTCGCTGCAGGTCGCCGAGGTGGAGAGAGGTTGCTGGGATGGAGGTCGTCCAGCTTGGGTGGAGCTGCGTAAGTTTTCGCCTAGCCTCGCGTTTGACGAATTATCCGGGGTCCGGTTTATTCATGTACACGAGCGCGTTTGGAAACTTTTTCCGGACAAAATTTATAAATCCGAAAATCTGGATTTTTACCCGGAAATCTGGGTTTTTGTTTGAAGGAATGAATATGTATGTGTATCTTCAAATGTTCTTGAGTTTTATCAAGAACACCTTCAAATCTTCAAATCTTCAAACAAACCCTAACTTTTTGTTCTTGAAATTTTTTAATTTTTCAGATTCGGGACGCCCTCCTTCTAGCGCCAAATTGTTGATAAAATTTCTTAATCGTGTTTGTTTATGTGGCTTTATGTCGGATTAATTCTACCAAACAATAATCTTATGATTTGTATTCTTGGATATAATATGAAGAGGGAGAGTAGAGAGTTTAGAGAGAGAAATATTGTAGTAAAGATTGTATTGATTATGTTTGCATTGTCCTTGAATAGTACAAGAGAGGTCTTATTTATAGGTGT